>VUQJ01035823.1:0-14400 GCA_015108635.1 Andinoacara biseriatus
CAGCTGGTTCATTTGTGCTGCCAGGCGCTCATGGAGTGCAGTTAGCTTCTTTAGCCAGTAGGTGTGAATCATATCAGGACCTGGTGCTGTCCAGCTCTTCATATGTGAGACTCTTTCCTGGATGTCTGCCACTGTGATGGTTACTGGATCCTGTTCAGGGAGGTTGCTGTGGTCTGCTCTTAGATCCACTAGCCACAGAGCATTGGTATTATGTGTCTCATCCTTCTCCCATATATTCTTCCAGTACTGATCCATCTCCAGCCTTGCTGGGGGTGCTGTTCTCATGTTGTTCCCCTGCCACTGAGAGTGTACCTTGGATGGTTCGGTGGGGAACATCCGGTTTATTCTCCTGGCTTCTATTTCTCTGGTATACCTCTTCAGGCGGTTAGCCAAGGCTGTGAGTCTTTGCTTGGCAGTCTCTAAGTCCTCAGGTATAGACAGCCTGTTGTACTTCTTAGGCACCTCTTTCTTCACTACACCTTTCTGCAACAAAAAATATATATATATGACTGATTGCATGTGGACTTTTTTATTTTTTATAAGAAGAGTGGAAAATATTAATAATAATGATAATAAAGGAGGAAGTTGCAGTGAATGAAGTGTGTTTGTGTAAGCAGTCTTGTGTAAAGTGCCATGTGCATATTGTTCAATTTGCAGTCCAAAATACAAAGCAGAAGCACTGTGTCAGTCCTCGTATTATGTGAATATTGAACTGATTGAAAGCACGTTTTCACATAATATCGCTTTAGAAAAGGAGAACTCCATTTGGGAGTTTTAGCTTGTTTCAACACCCTCAAATGACCACAAACCTTTTGCTTTTCCTGCAATCCAGGCCAGACATTTAAGAAATAACTGAAATGCATTCTGGTATCGACATTTAAATGAAGTCCCATAGACTACCATGTGAAAATGTAGCAGAAATAAACCTGTTTGCAGTCGGGTACAAAAAATTTTTTGCTTTCTGTAACTCACCCCATTCAATTGTATTAGATTTAAAGTTAAATATTTGAAACTTGAAAGCTTGAAACTTGAAGGGAGAATCAGTGCAATCACAGGAGACTCTTCACATCCTGCCCATAACTGGTTTGACCTGCTACCCTCAAGACAGCATTTCAGGTCAATCAAATCACACACCACCAGACTCACAAACATTTTCTTCCCCTGGGCCATACGGACTGCAAATAGACAATGATCTATAGGAAGGTTTCCATCCCCCTATTTTCCTGGAAAAAAATCATGGGAAACTTCCCTGAAGCTGCAAGTCAGATTATAAGATACTAAGAGGGTGGAGCAAAGATCAGCTCACGTTAAAGACCAACACCTGCTCTGCTTCATGGATGGACAAGACCCAAAACTTTCTCATGTCTCATGTTCTTTCTCTTTGTTTGCATTTAGATATCTCTGATTTCTGCTCTCTTGCATGTCAGTCTACTTTTAACTTAATAATTTCATAACCCTGTTGTGAGGGAGAAGAGCTACATGATTTGAAGAATTTATTCTTTGCAAGGAACTTGAATTCCTTGCACTTTGAATAATTATTCATTAAAATTTTGGGGACAAAACCTTTGCGTTTAACTCTTGATCCACTTTCCATCCGTGACTTTGCTTTGTGTCAGGTGTGACGCGCGTTTAGCCTGACCTGCTCTAATTCCCTAATGAGATTGCCCATCCCCGGATATCCTATTAGACCCTGATTAACTGGGCTCAGCTCATTAGCTCTGACAAACCAATTCACCCCCTCTGTAAACCTCCGCCTCAGTCCATCTATCCATCTCTCCTCCGCTCCTGCATCCAAAAACATGAATGCCGGTAATCAGGACATGAATGTCATCTCTTTGCTACCACAGGACATCCATAACATGTACCAAAGCACCAATTAATAAAACCACCAGATACTAAAATAAATATCTGAAATGTTTGACTAGGATGCTGCAAATTGATTGCAACAAACAGTTGTTGTAATGTGGCACATTTTGCCTTTTGATGTTGTCTTGTGTTTTGTTGCACCTGCAATAGATTAAATTAAGCATAAAAGGAGGCCATTGCAGAGGAACTGTTTTTTTGCTTTATGTGTTGTTCCTCATTTAAACTAATGTGTGTAGCAGGAAAGCTTTTTTTTCTCTTGTACTATGACATTTCTTCTCCATCTGTTCTCTTCCTCTCATGACTTTATTCACCTGTTCTTGTCCTTTGATCTCATAACCTGATTTTCTCCCTCCAATCGCTTTACCTACCTCCTCTCGCCACGCTCCCTCTCTTTTTTCCTCTCTCGCTCCTTCTCTATTTCCATCGTTGAGCCTTATCCCTTCATCTCTTATCTCCTTCATCCCCTCCAATCCTCATCTGTTCTTCACCGTGGAGGAAGGCTCTGAGAAAAAGAGAGTTTTCCACTATTGAAGCTACTAGCAGTCTACTGGGGGAGCGCATCACAGGAGCCAGTGAGCAGATTGTGCACCCTGTGGGGCTGTGAAAGCTGAAACAGCTCAAAGGGTGAACACAGGTGTCTGGGATTGAGAGCTACATAGGTGCAGAAAAAGAGAAAAGGTGAGTTTCAGCATTTATGCTACCTTTTCCAGGTCTTTTATCTTCTTTCTTTGTAACAGTTTGAAGAAGAGGAGTTGAATTTTTTGTTTTCTTATTTGGAAGAACAGGAAGTGATCTTTTGCTGTACTATGCAACCCAAGCTGAAACTGATCAACAGTTTTGTGCATTTGGGGACTTTCTGCACACTTTTGCCTCTACAAAACTATAAAACTTAGCAACCTTCATGACACATGATTTGGTCGGGGTGGCTGTAGCTCAGGCGGTAGAGCAGGTCACCCACTGATTGGAAGGTCAGCGGTTTGATTCCTGGCTGCTCCAGGCTGCATGCCAAAGTATCCTTGGGCAAGATACTGAACCCTAAGTTGCTCTCCGATGCAAGCGTTGGAGTGTGAATGTTAGATGATAAAAGCACTTAGCTTAGTTAAACACGGAAGTGCTTGTATGAATGGGTGAATGCAGACGTGTTGTATAAGTGCTTTGAGCGCTCAGTCAGAGTAGAAAAGTGCTATATAAGAACTAGTCCATTTACCATCAAACTCAGGATATTTAACAAATGGGACATTTAGGGTCCCATTTGGGACATTTAGGGTGAGGAGTGCGGCCATCCGCGAGGGGCTCAGAGTAGAGCCGCTGCTCCTCCACATCGAAAGGAGCCAGTTGAGGTGGCTCGGGCATCTGATTAGGATGCCTCCTGGCCGCCTCTTGGGTGAGGTGTTCCGGGCATGTCCCACTGGGAGGAGGCCCCGGGGTAGACCCAGGACACGCTGGAGAGATTATATCTCTCGGCTGGCCTGGGAATGCCTTGGGGTCACTCCTGATGAGCTGGTGGAGGTGGCTGGAGAGAGGGAAGTCTGGGCTTCTCTGCTTAGGTTCCTGCCCCCGCGACCCGGCCCCGGATAAGCGGAAGAAAATGGATGGATGGGACATAAGTTAAGTCCCCGGTTTCTTTCAAGTGTATCAGTCTCCCTGCATCTTTAAAACCTTTGAAGGTGATCTTTGGATTGTAACAAACCTGCCAAAGAGGATTGCAGCCTCAGGCAGTAAGCTGCAGCCACGGAGCCAAACCTCATCCAGCTCACTTTGTCTACAGAATTCTCTGGTCAGCTACTAATTAGATGACTGGAACCATCAGTCTGCTAAGCCAGCATTTCAAACATGGGTCTAAAGGCCTAGAATAAAACACTGAATGGGGGTTGTAATGCAAAAAGTCCTTTGAGTGCTGCAGCTTTGGTTCTTCAGTTCCTCTCTTCTTTGCCTTTAACTGAATGTTTTAAACTATGGAAAATGATTGCATGTGTTTCCTTCATGTGTTGAAGAATAAATACACCTCAAATGACACAACACTACAGGAAGAGCAGTTTGTTGTTTTGAGTATAGCAGAAAATCAATTTCTTCTATTGTCACCATTGCAGTCCCTCTCTCCCGCTGATCTTGGGGTAAAGAGCAGTCAATAATCAGATGACAGGAGATTTGACCGGTAAAGCCGCCCTTAAGCTCTCCTGCCAGGATTTAAAGCCCTGTAGAAACCCATACCAAACTCCTCACCACCCTTCTGTATCCTCCACCCTCCAAAATGCAGCTTTGCAGCATAGACTTTGTCCTGATGCAACCTTTCACCTCTGATGCTCAGTGGATCTTTAAATTTTATCATGTCTCTTTCTTCTGTGAAAGCCCCCATTTTTTTTTTCCCTGTCTGGATGCCGTGCAGGCCAAATTGATGGTTTGTTGCTAAAAAATTCAGGCAAGGTTAAAACTGTAGCACAACTCTGCATGTTTTAATATTCCTTATTATAATGTTCTTATTTAGCATTAACAGTCAGGTTTACCTTGTTCATGGTGGTGCAGGGTTTAAACTTTGACACCTTGATGATGTGCAGAATCATGCACACAGTTAATTGGTGTTCAATCAGTCAGACGTCAGTATCCGATTACAGAGTATTAGCCAAGTAAAACACATGCAACGAGTTGCAAAGTAAAAAAAAAGAAGCCCAAAGACAATGAGGACATTGATAGGGAAACGCTTTAGTTGTTGTTTTTTCACATTAAATACTCGGAGCAAAGGTACATGTATTTGACACTTCACTTTTAGCTGAGGTTTAAATTTGTTGTTCGTGTCTTAACCTTTGTTTTTTTAGTCCCATCAGCTGATGTCAGAATGGACACTGACGATGATAAGGTCATGACTATCTTAAGAGAGTGATTCTGATCACACATTTGAATTTAACAACATAAAGAGTAAATTAAGAGTCAGTCAGTAAAACTTAATGAAGGGCATGTTATCCTCTGAATTACCTTTATCTTTAGACCTATACCTAATTGCTTATTTCTTTCCTAAATCATACACAGCTATCCTCTTTTCTTCAGATCTTTCTGTCTCCTCTGTGCTTCTGTCCCTTAAAGAATCTGCTTTTTCTTTTCTCTCCTTATATTTTCTTCTTCTCAAAACATCTGCAGGATCCCCTTTGTAGAAGAGGGCTAACAGCATTACAACTTTGGCTCAGGCAGGGCATACACCTGTGCATCTAATCTATTCTCAAGACTTGGTGGTGCAACAGGAATCCAAACGTTCCAGTTCAGGAATCAAGGTCACTGAGTGGATCTTATGTACCTGAGCTTTAATTCACTGCAGGGACAAACATGAGGATTTTGACACCTCTGCATGGGAGTTGCTCCACTAACTAATATCTTTCATAATGAACTACATCCAACAACAAGACATTGCTTTCTGCTCCATTGCCCATGTAAATATGTCTAATCACGCCATCCTACTCTTTTTATATTTCTCTGTCCTGCTCCAGAGTGTGGTTTGGTTTTTCATCAGGAACATCACTAAACAGCTCTCACCATGGCAGCTGAGAAGGCTGAAATGGATAAACTGAAAAAGGAGTGCGATGGCCTCCGTGCACAGATTGAGGTGAGCATTTCTCAATGCTTTAACTTACCGTATAAAACAGCTCATATATATATATATATATGGGTATACATGAGCTGCTGTTGTATAAGCGCTTTGAGTGCTCAGTCAGAGTAGAAAAGCGCTATATAAGAACTAGTCCATTTACCATTTACTATATATATATATATATATATATAGAGAGAGAGAGAGAGAGAGAGAGAGTATACTTCTGCACTACTACTGTAGTTCAAAACAACAGTATAGTGGGAAAAGGAGGAAAATGTAAAAACAGGTACACTTCCTGTTTGCCTGAAAAATTCATATTTATTTAAAACTGGAGAGATGATGTTTCACTCGACAGGTTGACAAAGTGACCTGTCCTGTTTATTGTCTATTCAGCTGCAAATTCATATTTATTAATTACTACATTAGTATAATTACTAACACTGTAATGCATGTTACTATATTAGAGTGAAAAAAAATCAACCAAAACTATAAGTGGAAGGAGATGGATGGATGGATGGATGGATGGATGGATGGATGGATGGATGGAGGGATAGAAGGATGGATGGATGATAGATGGATGGATGGGTGTTAAGCTTTCTTTAAAATTACTATAAGTTCATTGGTTTGGTGGAGGACTTAGTAGAGAATACTACAATTGTTGTAGTGTCATCACAAAGAAAAGCATGAAGAAAAAGACGAATTCGGCGGAGTTTACTTTTCTTTCTTAATTCTTCATCTTTTCTTTCCAACCTGTAATTCTCCATGTGACCAATAGGCGGCCCGTAAAGCTGTGAATGATGGCAGCATGTCTGCAGCAGCGGGAGGCGTGGCCTCAGTGGGCCGGGTCCAGCTGAAGCTCAGGAAGACACTCAAAGGTCACCTGGCTAAAATCTATGCCATGCACTGGTCAGCTGACTCCAGGTAATGGTGGAGTGTTTGTGGTATCAAAAAACTTCTGTAATAAACGTAAACAATATTTAATAATGTCTGTGTAGGTTCTCAGTCATCCGGGCCATAGTTGTCTGAAATATGACCGCTCTGTCTGGAGATGGTTTGGGTTCATTTGTCTTAGGTTTCTGTTTTGCTACAATTACAAAAATTTATTTCAGCTTTAGTCTAAAGAAGGTTTGTGTCTAGCAAAACCACTGGAGTTACACCCTTTACAGTCAGTGTTTTGGTGCTATGTCCACCTGATTTTATGCAAATTAACTTCACATATAAACATTACATAACCTGATCCAATAGCTTGAAAAATACATGTGATACTAAAATTAATACTGAAACTGCCTAATTTATTTGGACACTGAGTGCACTTTTTTCAGTGAACTGTGTGCATGTGGAGCAATGAAAATAAAAGGCTGGCTGGAATATACAGTCATTCAGGCGGTAGAGCAGATCATCTACTAATTGGAAGGTTAGTGGTTCAATTCCTGGCTGCTCCAGTCTGCATGCCAAAGAACCTTGGGCAAGATATTGAACCATGACTTCTTCCCGATGTGTTCATCAGATTGTGAATGTTAGAATGTGAATGATAGAATCACTTATGGAAATGTGTTTATAAAGCAATTCGAGTGCTCTAGTAGAGCAGAAAAGTGCTATATAAGTCCATTTACTTTTGTTAATTACACAACAACCGGAGAAACCATAAATTTCAGATTTAACACATTTATTATTATTAATTATATGCTTGTAATTTTGAGATCCAGATGTGCAGGATTCATTAAAAACTAAATTGTTAAAAACATTTAAACTGTTTCACATGTGGAGATAAAATCTAACATGTATTCAGGCCACATGAATTTAAAATGCTGAATATTTGCTACTTCATATCATTTCTAGCAACCATGAAAATAGTGAGACATTATTTATTTCTACAAAATTCTGTGTTTAATATAATGAAGATTTAAGCACTCTTCAAACACAGTGACGCTCTGTTTCTCTCAAAGGCAGATGGTCAGTGCATCACAGGATGGAAAGCTGCTCATCTGGGACACTTTCACAGGAAACAAGGTATGACTGCATTGAATATGTTATATTAAATCTGAGTTACTTGTCCCTTAACCTCAGAGTGCGATACATATAGACAAGGTAATAATAATGCCTTATATGGCCCTTTTCATGGTACTCTTTTTGATTGACAGATTGGTTAAAGGCGTTTAAAGGAATTTATTTACATAACTGAACACTTTCTGCATTTAAGCAAAATGCATCAAATACCAGAATGCACGACTTCTAATCACACTTTGTAGGCCTTTCTAATGTAAACATAAAACAATCATAAACATGAGTAAAATCATCAACAATGACTAAAAATCAATCTAAAAACAATAAAAGGGAAAAACAAGGAGAAAAGCTGATCTCGGAGGTTTATTTAGTTCATCCCAACATAATTAGATTACCTTGGATTTCAGCAGTGAACTAAGCAGCCAGTGACGTTTTAACTCTCTTTCTACTGTGACTAAAGCCAAGTTTCCACTGCAGGATGTTTGCCAATGGATATGGAAGCTTTGGAGAAACCCGTTGCATTTCCATCCTAAGGACATTTTTTTACCATCCGGGGTAGTATTTCCTAATATTCAGGATCATTTGGCAGCATTTAAGTCTGCTATGGTCAATCCCAAAAGAATTCATGAAAACCTTCATTGATGTTTATCATTTTGTGTTTTGATTCTGCTTTGACTGCTCATCTCTTTTCCAGCAATGACTCAGTGAACCTATTTCCAAAGCAGTAAACAAAGCAGCACAACAAGCTTTTTACTGTTGCTGTGGTGCTGGTTCCTCACTTTATGTCATGTCCTCAATGTTGTGTCTTCGCCATCCTACCACTGACACAAACATCATGTGTCAAACCTGAGTGACCTTTTTGGCACAGTTCAGTGGAAACACAGATGACCAAGAGTCTGAGGGAACATTTTAGTTCCTTAAAACGTCCGGCTACATCGGGTGGAAAAGGGTTAGAATGACAATGAGAACCTCTTCAGTGTTCAAACAATGGTCTTAGTCTTTCCATGTATGTTAAACTGTGGTACTGTAGCCCATGTGCTGCTGATTGCAAATCAGCAAAACTAAATTTCCTCTTTCCAGTTGGTTGCTGTTCCCCTAAAGTCTGCTTGGGTGATGAGTGTTGCCTTCGCGCCCTCTGGTAACCTGGTGGCCAGCGGTGGTCTAGACAACATCTGCACAGTCTACAACATCAAGGCAGCTAGCCCCAAAACCCTCAGGGAGCTGGACGCACACACAGGTGAGGATGACTGTCATGAGCTGCTGTGGCACGCGAGGAAGAGGACCCCAATGAAGCTTCAGCTTTTATTGCTTGAATAATGCACGTAACAGAGCTGATCAGGTGCTAGCAGCGTCATAGCTCACAAAACTTGACTTGAGTAAACTTAACAACTTAGCTTGAGTATGAGCAAAGGCATGACTTGAGAATCCACAGCAGGAACAATCGGTGACAAAGATGACTGCAACAATGACCAGCAAGACAATGACAGGGACGCAACAACAGGCAGAGAAAACACAGGACTTTAATACACAAGAGGGCTTATGAGGGCGGTGGACACAGGCGGAAACACAGGTGGACCAGTTTACACTGACAAGCCAAGGGGACGCAAAACAGAACACAACACACAGACAACTATCAACAAACAGAAGATGTAGACTAGACACTGAACACCGGAAAACACAAGGGACAAGAAATCAAAACATCACTAAACCCCGAACAGACTAAAACAAAGCAAAAACAAAACACACTGGGTCATGAGGACCCAGGACCATGACAGTGACAACTTGCAGCTAAATGCCTTCAAGTTACAACAAAGCGTAACAAGCAGCGAGTCTTTGTACAGCCAAACTGATGTGCTCTCAAACTCTGTCTCACCCAGGTTACCTGTCTTGCTGCCGTTTCCTTAGTGATTCTGAGATCATGACAGCCTCTGGTGACACCACCTGGTGAGTTTAATGCTTGTTTACCTTTACATGCAAATTTGACCACTGCACAGAAAAAAGTCACAAGTGTGCAGCAGAAAAAATGTGATAAGTAGCAAGATTTAAAACACAAAAGCAGATTTCAAAATTAATGTTTTGAAAAATTTCATCAAAGCCTTTAATGTGCCTAATCTAAGTTTTAGTGAGTCACAGGTTAGTGTTGCCTGTTCAGTTAAATCAATAAACAATCATTTCTATCAATCCACAACTGATCAAATAAAAAACTACAATTAAAACTGTAAAAGCTTTCAAGTCAGTATTATGGCTGTGCATTTACCCATTAGCCTTCACTGAGCTTTATCATGTGCTCTGCTTCCCAGGTAAGAAAAAAAAAAACACAGACTATAGGTAATATTTTTAAAACATAAAAACAGTGTCCTAAACCTGCATTCTTTCTAATGACCAACAGGAGGCGGTCTTCTGGTTGTAAAAAGAAGTCCGATTATATCAAAGTCTGTGAGGAAATGACTGTCCTTCTCATGTGATTATGGCCCCTGTAAATACTCTCCTGATGAGTTTATGGGCTCCGTCACTAGTTTCAAGTTTATTGACTGGAACATGCTGTTTATTTTTTATTTATAGTTTATAGAGAAAAATGGGTGCTTTATTGATCCCGCAAGGGAAATTATTGTGTAACAGCAGCAAGAAAAATACAATCTGCAGTAACTAAACATCAAAGTGAGAGTGCCAACAATGAGTACTAAACTATACATAAATAAAATAGATAAAATATAAAAACAAAAACATATATACAAGAGTGGTGCAAACCACATTGATAAATAATATAAAATAAAATGTAATAAATACACTATGAATAAATCAGAGTATGTACAAAAGGAACACCGCAGCAAGAGGATAAATACAAAATTTGCGTGTGGGGTCTTATGTCCTGACAGGTGTGTTTACCTGTCACAGAAAGAAGAGTTATTCTACAGTTTTATGGAGAACGGCAGGAATGATTTCCTGAAGCGTTCTTCATGGTTGGATCAGTCTGAGGGAGAAGGAGCTCTGCTGCCTCAGCAGTGTGGAGTGGAGAGGCTGAGATGGTTGTCCATCACGGAGAGCAGTTTGTTCAGTGACCTCTGACCCTCACTGACTCAAACATCTCCAAATTCTGTCCTATGATGGTTCCAGCTCCGTGAATCAGTTTGTTGATCCTGCTGCATCTCTGGCACTGATGGTGCCCCCCACCCCACCCCCAGCAAACAACAGCAAAAAATCAAACTAATGAATAACGTTATTCAGGCTATCTTTGATATACAGTCTATGCCTAAAACTTTGCACTTTTTACATCTGAAGAAAACCTACCAAAACCTGAGACAATTAATTAGATCACTACCTGCTCTACAACCCACCGTATCTCTGTTTCTCTCTCCTCTCCAGCTGTCTGTGGGACATGGAGACCGGAAAGCAGAAGACCGTTTTCACCAACCACATTGGAGACTGCATGTCGCTGGCTCTCTCCCCCGAAATGAACACCTTCATCTCTGGAGCTTGTGACTCTCTGGCCAAGCTGTGGGATCTGAGAGAAGGTACCTGCAAGCAGACCTTCTCCGGACACACCAGTGACATCAACGCCATTTCTGTGAGGATCCTGCAAAGGCTCACAACACACACAAAAATTATATAAATGATTTTTTTCTTTAATAGGCTAGTAACACAAACTGAGGTAATGTGAGGAAGACCGTGGTGTCCCAATGGCTCTGATTAAAAATCAGATGGTTCTTCTCTTTGCACTTTTAGTTCTTCCCAAACGGACACACCATCGTCACGGGCTCTGACGACTGCTGCTGCAAGATGTACGACCTGCGCTCTGACCAGGAGGTGATTAGCTACCAGGACGCCAGCCTGAATGCTGGCGTCACATCTTTGGCTCTCTCCAGCTCAGGCCGCCTTATCTTTGCAGGTTATGATGACTTCAACTGCCATATCTGGGACTCCCTGAAGGGAGAGAAAGTGGGTGAGTGGAGTTTACTCAAAACGATTCAAAATAATTATAATAAAACACATTAACTGACTGACTTTTTGAATCTAAGAGGCTTAAAAAGGAGCATAATGACTAATGTTTCTCTTGTTTGGTTGAAGTTGGTACTCTTCTAGATGTGACCCGTGGATGCTGTTGCCTTTCCTCCTCTTCCTTTTCTTTCTTTTCCTATCTCCCTTTTCTGTCCTTCCCTTCCCTTCAGTTTCTTTTCTGTTAATATATCTTTTCATGTTGTTCTTCCCTCTCGTTTCCTTTCTTTCATGTTTTCTTCCTTGTGCACATTCCTGTTTTGAGTTCCTTGTATTCCCTTCAGCTCGTTCTTCAGCTCTTTCTATTCTTGTTTTTTAACTGTCACCTCATGTTGTTCTTTTTCTTTTTTCCTATTTCTTTACCCCTCTTTGTTTGCTTTATTTACACCTGTTTCCTTGTCTCCTTTCCTTCCTCTCTTTTCTTTTTCATGCCATCTTCTTCCAACATTTTATCATTTTTTGCTTCATTTAATTTTTCCTTTTTTTTATAAACTTTCCCCATATACTTTGTTCTCGTGGTGTCTTCCTTCTTCTTCCTCTCTTCTTTCTTTCCTTCTGCTTTCTGTTTTTCATTCAGTCTTTTTTCTCATCTTCTTCTATTTCCTGTTCTTGGCTCTCTTTAATTTTCCATCCATCCACTTTCTTCATAATTCCTTTTATTTACGCTTCTCTTCGTTACTCCCAATCTTTTTTCTTACCTTTCTTTCACTCCTTTTGTACTCTCTTCTCTCCTTGGTCTTGTTTCCCAATACCAGGCGTATTGTCCGGCCATGACAACAGGGTGAGCTGCACCGGTGTCCCTGCTGACGGTATGGGCGTCTGCACAGGATCCTGGGACAGCTTCCTCAAACTGTGGAACTGAGGCCTCCCTGCAGAGGACTCTGGGAGATGAAGAAGAAATGGAGGAGAAGGAGAGGAGAGGGGGAAAGTGGCAGAGAAGTGAGGTTGGAGGAGGTTTGGTGCAGATATTTAACCTTCCTCTCTTTTCCTTCCCACTCTCCTTCTTTCTCATTCATGGATGCAAATTTTGAGAGGTTGTGAATGAGTTACATTGTGCAAAAGACATCAGGTAAACAATGCACGATGCTTCCCACTGTATGTACAAGAGAGTTTTATTGTTGAATTAACTACTGAAAAAACATTTAAAAAATAGGTCATTCATTGAAAGGAGCTGAAAATAAGCTCTTACTGAAAATGATAAAGATCTCTAGATTTTTTGACAATAATTGAACAAAGAACAAGTAAATATTGAAGATAAGAAGATAGAATGACAGATTTATTTTTTTGTCTTTAAGGTCTTTGACCTTTAAAAGAGCCCTGCAATCATTTAGATAAAAGATTGACATGTATATTTAATTATATTTTATAGTTTATTAGAATGGAAAGTCTGTGTACAGTGTCTTTTTGTTGTATCTGATTTGTTTGGGGGTGTTTTGGCTGCACATATTGAGAACGTGTATTTGTAAGGCAGAGCTGCCTTTTTGGGTCCTATATTACCACCAACTGATTTTGATCTAACATTGCTGCTGCTGTTGCCCCATTTCACCAGTAAAATACAATGATGGAGCCATGGGTGATGGTTTGAAGGGGGTACCTGGCTGTAAAACACTCCTGTAAGCTTTACTTTACTCCACTGGGTTTAGCTGCATTTTGTTTTACTTCCACACTTGTGCAGTACTTCTGTAAAAAAAAAAAGAAAGAAAGAAAGAAAGAAAAAAAAGACAAAATCCTTGTTGAAAACCTTTCTAATAAACATAGAATTCTGCATTAAGACCATGTCAGAGTCTTTGTGTTGTAATGGCTGACCATTAATACGAGGGTTATTCCACATTTCTTACATTACATGTATGTACAGGGTTCCAGAAGTTAAATTTGTCCCTGAGGCTGCTGCTCTCATCACACGAGGGAAAGTCTCATCAGAGGTCAACGAGTCATACCTACAAACAGCTGCAGGGCAGACACGTAAATGCTGGTGCACAAATGAAGCTCTACAGTGAACAAACATTCTGCAGAAGTGTGCTCAGGTGCTGCATCCCATACACTGGAATAAAAGAAAATACAGCTCAAAACAGAAGAGTAGACAGAAATGTGATGTGCATCATCAATACCTTTGTGTGGTCCAGCACAGGGTGAGTTTATAAGGCAGCAGTAGTTTTTTTAGACTTCAATAAATTACTATAAATATAGTGAAACATAATTTTTAAAAAAAGAAGTTGGAACAAGTCCTCTCCACGAATCGCCACCTTACTGCGGTGGAGGGGTTTGTGGACCCCAGGGACTCCAGGAGCTATGTTGTCAAGGGGCTTTCATCCTGGTAGTGTCTCCCAAGGCAAATTGGTCCTGGGTGAAGGGCCAGATGAAGAGCGATTCAGACATCCTTTCTGAGAAAAACCAAAGGGAACAGTTCACCCTTCCCAGGATAGGCTTACCGGGGCCTCAACCTAGAGCCTGGCCTGGAGAGCGTGCTCGAGAAAGAATGCCTAGTTGCCGGGTCTTAGCCTGTGGGTCTTGGCTGGGCACAGCCTGAGGAGGAGACATGGAATGTCACCTCTCCGGTGGGGAAGGAGCCTGAGCTAGTAAGTGAGGTTGAGAGATACCGGCTAGATATAGTCGGGCTCACCTCAACGCATGGCCTGGGCTCTGGAGCCAGTCTCCTGGAGTTGCTCTCAGTAAGATGGGTATCCTTGTATCCTGTTGGCTGCTGCCTGTATGCTGGCCTCTCCCTTAGAGATAGGGTGAGGAGTGCAGCCTTCTGGGAGGAGCTCAAAGCAGGGCCGCTGCTCCTCCACATCAAAATGAGTCAGTTGAGGTGGTTCGGGCATCTGACTAGGATGCCTCATAGACGCCACTTGGGGGAGGTGTTCCAGGCATGTCCTACAAGTAGAAGGCCCCAGGACATGCTGGAGAGATCATATCTGGCTGGCTGGGGAGAGGGAGGTCTGGGCTTCTCTGCTTACGCT
>VUQJ01035834.1:9409-21241 GCA_015108635.1 Andinoacara biseriatus
GCTGTCCTCTGCAATTCAGAACTTTCAAATCCTTCAAACTTGACCGATTATTCCTGATGCAACGATTGTAGTTATTAATTTAATTATTGCAGTGCAATCAATAGTTAAGTGTATTTTTATTAGACTGATTAAACTAATAACTTGTTTAGATTTCCAGTCTTTCTCAGCCTGGTGGTTGATAATTAGTTGTTAACTTATAGCACAAGAAGAAAACAATAATGCACACTGGAATGATTAATACCCAAAACAATAAACTGAATTCTAATACAGAACTTGAAAACCATTAACCAATCATGAACCTGACAGTGCTCATCACGGAGCCATGGAGTTAAAGATACCACTCCTCTTGTCAGACGATCAGTCTGCAGTGTAACACGTAAACCTCACAGCAGAGGTATATTTTATTAGGCAGAACATCTTTATGCTTGTCCTAACATGCTGCATGCAAAGTCACTTAAATTAGCTTTCTTCTAAATTTTTATGCCCATTTTGAACTTGAGTTGTTACCTAAATGCTTTGAGCTGCTCTCATGTGATTGACCAATTAGATAATTGGATGAACAAGCATTTTTTTTTTTACAAGTAACTTAAATAATATGTGTGTAATTAAGAGAACAATGCATATGTCTATAGTCTCTTAATGTGTGTTTAATTGCAGTAATGTACAAAAGAAAACCACCTCATGGTGGCGCTAAAGGCAAAAGTTACCAAATTCAAAATAACTTTTTCATCATGCTACTTTAATTATTCTTATCTGAGACATGATAGAAATGCAAATGTTATATGTGTGTTCTAAAACTTTATTTATAATAACTGAGAGGTTTCCGTTAAAATTGCCTGGTTTGTAACACTTTTATGAATGGACTAAAACACTAATCATCATAAAGTCTATCATGATGTATTTAGTTGTTACATCCATAGCAACATGGTTTAATTTTGCTTTTGCTTGCATGTTTAAAATTTTTGTTTTGTATAATTAATGTACTATTAATTTATAGTATTACTGTAGGCCATCATAATGCAATTATGGTCAATATGCTGCCCTCTATAGTTTTAAATTCATGCTCCTCTGGAGAAATTAAAAGAATTCTCATATATCAATAGAGGGACCAAAGTACTGACCGAATGCAGAGAGAGAGCGTTACAAGTAAATTTCAGGATTCTTTTGATTGTTTTATTTAGTTATTTATTTAGAGCAGACAAAGCAGTACCAGCACATGTCAGATCTAATAAAAATTGAATTGAAGGAATTGATCAGTCACGCAATTAAAGTATTAGTAATTTCCATTTTGTTTTATTATGGAATCGACCCAGTCTCTGCAGTCGGGTATCATGGTATACCTATAGATTGTTGGAACATCTGGTTCTGGGGCACTGCTGGTGGACACCACCCCGTACGCTTTTCCATCTCCACAGACTAATGGACCACCAGAGTCTCCCTGAAAGTACATGAATAATATGTAGTGATTGCACCAAATGAGCAGTAAAATAATTATCATTTCAGAACAAAGTTTGTTTGTCCATGTTAAGTTACAAATACATACCACACCCGGTCCAGTCTCGCCCTCAGAGCAGTAAAACTTGGCGTTAGCACACTGTTCATTGTCAATCAGGGTTACATTAGCTTCCAAGAGTTTCACAGACATGTGGTTTACTGTTTTGGTCCTCCCCCACCCAGAGACGACACATGACTGTGGCAGAGAGTCATGTGTAGCGTCTGCGAGATCAATGGACTTCACATTCTCATTAAATACCGCCTTGGAGCTCAACTTAAAGAGAGAAACAAAAAAGGGTTTATTAGATATTACAACAGTGACGTGCGGTCACGGGAGGCAGTGGCTCCCCTGTCATCATGACAAGTAAAATACTAACAATGATAAGAGAAAATACATTTGACTACTTGACTGTTCTATAAAACTGTTTTCTGAATTACTTCAACGTGCTGATGGTCAAAATGTTGGAATTTACGCATCGCCTGTTCAAACACATGGAAGAAATGCGGGGCGAGCCAGTGCAGTGCTGTGACTCACCTCTGGGGGCGCTGTGTCACATACAATAAATCAAGCAGGCGGTTGGCGCATGCCTATTGCTGTCTCTCTTTATATCGCCAAAATAAACGTTTGATTACACATGTGCTACACATGCTGATGCTCCACAGTCTGTGTAATATATTGCATGAATTTGTGTGCCATGTTTATTCTTTGTGATCGGTCTTGTGCACGGTGCAAATGCACGGTGAAAATACACAGAGTGAGGCAGAAAGTACCGTGCCGCACCGATAGAGGGCAGTGCTGCAACAGTGCTGCCCCAGTGCTGAGTAGGATAGGTGCACGGATTTCATCTTCAAGTAAAGGTAAGATAAGGTAAGAGTTATTTAAAAAGAGAGACCCCCCCCCCCTAAAAAAAAGTTTGACCTTACATTTAATATTTAGTTTGTCTTGCCATCATTGTTGAACATTATGGAGTTGATTAAAGCATATTTAATATTGAAATAAAATCTTTTATTTTGGGTTCATGTGAACATGCGACTCAGATGAGTCAGTGCCTCACTCGTCAAAAACATCACCGCATGTCACTGCATTATAATGATATTATTTTAATGCTTACATAAATTATAATAACTACGAAATCATTATATTAATGACCCTTTGTTCTTTATAAGATGAATCTCCATGCTGCTGTCTTAATTTGGTTATTAAAAACAAAAATTTCAAATAAAGTAATTTGTTTCTTTTACCTTAAGAAGCATTATGTCGTTTTCAAAAGTATTGCCATTGTAGTTGTTATGTGGAAATGATTTCTCCACAAGCACATGCTGTACGCCATTCTGTTTATGGAAATCATGAAGACCCAGGAACACTTTGTAGGACCTGAAATAAAATAAATTATTAAAAGGGAATAAATGAATTATTATTTATTTATTTATTATTGTTGTATTTTGTTCATTAAAATGAAAGCAAATATGATGCCGTAAAGCATATGTCCCAGACTCAATGCATGGACTCCAGTTTGTTGTTGTGGATAACAAATCTCATTAGGGGCCAGGGAATGTCTGGCCATTAACGTGGGTTAAACTCACGTCGCGCTGCAGTGGGCTGCAGTCATCACAAAATCCTCATTCAGAAGGAAGCCACCACAGTGTGCTTGATGACCATCAGACTTGTGCATCTGTAAAAGCACCATATACGGTCTGCTATGTGGCATAGCCTCATGGCCACCAATGATTTCCCCTGTATGGACTGAAAAAGGTTCCCAATAAACCAAAAACAAAACATCACACACCATTACAGTTTTAACATGATGCAATACATAATGGATGATTTGGTGAAGTCTTGCTATTGGGGCCCCCCCCCCCCGAGTGTGTTTATGAAACCCTGCGTGAGGATAGCACTTCAGAGTTGATCATGACTCTGTGTCTTCACCAGTTCTGCTTCATAATAAGTGATGCTCCATAATAACTTGTCTATATTTATCAATGTATTTATCTGTATCTCCTGAGCAATTATTTCTGCCCAAGCACAAAGCTGGTCTCTTCATAAATTACAATGCATAATGCATCCATGTGTAATGAAAATAAACCTACCTTGATCATGAAGAATCAGCACAAATATCAGTGCTGGCAGGTGGGTAAACATGGTGAAGAAAAGGTTGATTAAGCCACTGAAGAGCTGTGGGACACATCACTGACAGCTTCAGCCTTTAAATACTTCCTTGCATGCAAGACAGGAGGAAGTCTTTGTGTTAGTTGCGTATTTAAATGATGTGGTTCTTGAACCACATACGGAAGGCATTTGTAACACCTCCAGAGGCTGACAAAAGTTTTTTTTTTTTTAATATAGTATTACAGTTGGTATTTATAGACTACTTTAGAAATCTCAGTTAGCGATTCAGGTTCAATTTTGTAATATTTTGTAATATTTACATAGAGTACCATTAAAAAGTTTGGACACACTCACCCATTCATATGAATCAGTGAGTGTGACCAGGGCTTGGACTGGCACTGTATGTATAGTTATTCTGATAAAGGCATTTGTTTTTTGGTACAAACTGCTCAAAGATTTTTCCACATGCCATGATCTGATTCCATCAGACCATAGCATACGAACCTCTAAGAATAACATAAATCATGGAGATTTTGTAACATTGGAAGTTTATGGCAGGCATTTTGAAGCAATAGAACAAAATGTTTCATTGTAATGATGGGCTTAACACAAAAAAGAAATGTACATACTGTATAGCAATGTGTGGGGAAAAATACATTTTCGACTCAGGGGCCATCATGTTGGTCTATAATTCCATCTTCCCACTGTTACATGCATGGAAAAAGTCTGAGAACACAATGTGGTGAAAGGTCTGAAAATATGAAAGAACAAGAGAAGTCTTCTTGGATGCAATATAAAATGTAAATAACTGGCGAATAGACCGACTACTGACATTATCTAGCAAGTCAGAAACACCTAACCTGCAAATAGGCCGCTCTTTGCTTTATGTGAGTATTAATTTCCATGTATTGCAATTGGAAAAACAGCTGAAAGATTTTAGAAGGTCTTTGCTGTCAAAAAGTGAAGCTGTTCTTGCCATAACAGCTTCTGCTCCATGAACATATTGGTAAGAAAAATATAACTTAGAAAAGACATCTCTTGGTGATACTGCAACGTTAAAGAAGCAAGTAATGAAAAAAGTAACAAGTAATGATGGCAGGTGTGCCAAGAGGTGTACATTACTATCAGGCAGATAAATATACTTTTTTTTAGCCTTCATGCTGTTCTTATCGCATAACAAGATGATTATATTTAACTTCATATATGTAATTTCTCAGAGTATGGGCATTCTTTAAACAAATGTTTATGAGTATGACTCATTGTAAATCTGATAAGAATCTACACAAAGTTCAGGTTTAAAGAAATGGTTCCAAGAAAGCATGTGATGAAGAGATACATGCTTGAAAACTTTTGGTACACAGAGCCACCAACATATATGATAATATCAGGAAGTCATATATATGTGTTCAAAATGATGATGGTGGCTGTTGACAATAACTTTACAGTTGTAAAGCCAGCAGGCACTATAACGAAGAATCTAAAACAGTTTTAAATTTTATTAATACAGAAGTGCTGGAGACCAGTAAGACTTCACTGACGCAAGATGCCCTTATTCTGTTCACTACCAAAAAACAATGATGGAAAGGATTGTTATGCTAGCTCCTGACTTGGCATTACGTAATGATAATTAGGACGATATTGTGATTTATCCAGCTGGTTCATTTTGTAACAAACTGCCTATTAATTGCTGTCTGTCTCAAGTGATACTTTAGTGCATTTATTCTCAAAAGTATTTTCATCCAGTAACTGTAACATCAGCATATTTCCTACTGACCTGAGTGTCATTTTGACCTGCTGTGAACAGTCATTGAATTAGCTCACATCAAGGCAGAAACATTCTTGTTTTTAAGGGTGCATCCCTAACAGCTCAGTATTCAAAAAGGTCACATGTTTTTTGTATATCTGTAATCTACATAACTTTCCTTGCAGAAAAACATATTTATGTTCCAGGCTGATATCCCTTATGCAAAGGGTTACCCTATAAAATCCCCATCTGATGACTTGCATGAACAGAGTTGACTCTGACGGAGCCTCAATAATGTTAACATTAACATAGTTCAAAATTTAATGACATTTACAGTATCCATTTATATGAATGGGTGTGTGTGTCCAAACTTTTGACTGGCACTGAATGTCAGTATACCTGTGACATGGCTCCAGAATTTGGAAATAAAGCTGAATACTAATACAAACTGGCCAAAGTAACAGATGAATGATTATTTTCAATATGATTTAGTTTATTAAGTGCCCTTGGCTTGCAGGCTTTATGTCAGATTTCTCTCCGGTGGGTGAGAGAGTTATTTCCCTGCATCCCTAACAATTTACCAGTTAATAATAATGCCTTAGACTTATATAGAGCTTTGCAATCCCGTGCACTATTCATTCACACCTCAATCACACTCTGTGGTGGTAAGCTGGCCTGGGGCAGTCTGACAGAAGCTGTCAATTCACGCCTACGTCCCCTCCGACCACTACCAAACACCAACCACACAACACATTCACACTTAGGCAATGTGGTTAAAGTGTCTTGCCCACAGACACAATGACAGCATGCGCTCAGATGGGGACTTGAACCAGCAACCCTCCAGTTGCAAGGTGAGCACCTACCCAGTGTGCCACTGCCACCCCAGTTGATCTATGTCCCTACCCTCATCTATGGTCAGAAGCTTTGAATGAATGAAAGAACAATATTGCAGATACAAGGGGCTGAAATGGTCTTCCTCCAAAGGGTGACTCTCTCTTAGAAGCAGCATTAGGAGTGCAGTCATTCGAAAGGGGCTCAGAATAGAGCCACTACTCAACCACATTGAAAGGCATCAGGTGAGGTGGTTTGGAAATCTGACTAGAATGCCTCTTGGGCACCTCTTTGTTGAGGTGTTCTGGTAATGTCCTACAGGGAGGAGGCCCCAGGACATCCTGGAGGGATTATATCTCTTGGCTGGCCTGGGAATGCCCTCTGTGTTCTTCCGAACAAGCTAGAGGAGGTGTCTGAGGAGAGGGGGGTCATAGGCTGCTGCCCCGCGAATCAATTCTGGATAGGTGGAAGACAATGGATGGATGGATGGATGGATGGAAGTTAAACGTTTTGATAGGATGTGATTATAAATTTTTTTGGGGAGAATGGGTCACCTGAATCAAATGATTAGTTACATGAAGAAAACTTCTCTGATCATCTCATTTTCATCTACTTTTTGCTTTTGTTTTAAGTTTTAGAAAAATAATGAACAAAAAGGCAGAATGCCAAATCTTAAGATACTGCATAGTGCTCTTACATGTATATGTATATAAGACATATGTACACATTTTAAGTTGTGGGGAAATGCAGTTACTGAATGTTCACAAATCTATTGAAGACAAAAATCAGTATTTAAGGGGACAGACATTACATTATATTAAATTTGCATTCATTTGCAGTCTTTTTTGTCATTTATCCGTTTATATATTTGAAGTAATGCTTTCATCCACCCCCCTTTTTTGCCCACATAAAGCTTTAATTTTTACATTTTGACATCTCCTCCATTTTTACCCATTATGAAAGAAAAGTTTTGTTTTTGATATTTGACTACGATTCATTTGAAGTTCAGTTCAAGTCTCAGTCTTGTGTGTCTAGTTTAGTCACATAGATTGAAACGTTCCTGCAGCTATCATCCTGTTTGCAATTTGCAGTAAGTAGATCACTATCATAAACCATTTCCTCTGTCTGTGTTAAATCAAAGTATATCACACACAAGTTTTCTCTCAGTTTTTGAGGTTTTATTCATTTTTTTATTCCTTCAGTTTCTTTGATGTACCCAAAGCATTTGGACTATTGGACATTTTCCTCAGACTAAATTTATTTTGAAATATAAAAATGGATCTCCCATTAAATGTGACAAGATTCAACATCAGTGTACGAAAAGCCTTGTTGCAGATGTAGCCGTTTGTAGCACATAGCACTCCAAGAGAAAGGACACACATTTTGGTCATGAACTCTTTGGCAAACTCATTTTGACAAAGAAACCTACTCTACATCACATATATCTCCCATGTCTTCTATGTCATACAGTCTTAAAGATGGCACAATGCAAAAGATTTTGTACCCAAAACTGTTTATCCTCAGTGCACCAAGTCACTTTTCATTTTGTAGGGCTGTGGTGGCAGCCTACATAAAGACAAAAAAACCCCCTGCTGACTCTGCTAAAACGATCACTTTTTTGCTGTCTTTCTGTGGCTTGCTATCTCGTTATCGTCACTGTGCTCCAATCAGTGGCAAACAACTATGCAGGAAAGAAGTATCTCTGTATCGTGCATTACTGTGATGAAGTAAGATATACTGTAAAAGGTTTGGTACACAGATCGACCAGCGAATATGATAACAGATTAACAAGAAGTCATGTAATTTCAAAATGGCGAGGATGGTGGCTGAAACTTAATAAAAGCTATTTTAAAAACAAAGCTATAAAAGCTCGCTGTATTTGCATAACCTTGTCTTCTTTCCCACCACAACTAAAGTTAAGAGGATTATTATTGTAGCTGCTGGCATGGGCTGTTCCAGTTAACATTAGGTAATGCTTATTAACACACTCTTCCACCGAGGTTTAGAGTTTTGCAGCTGGTTCATTTTAGGACAATTTTCCTATTAACGGCTAGATATTTCAGCTGATGCTGTAGTGCTTGTATTTTCAACAATCTTTTTGAACAACCACCAGCTGACTGCCTGTCAAGGATCAAGGATCTTTTTGGCCACTGTGAACAATCAACTTATCTCTTTAGAATTCATGCATCAGACATGAGTTGTCAGTGCACCTAGGTTGGGTGTGCCAAACACATACTCAGATGCCAACATGAAGCCTGTCTTGCAATGACTACCTGCCGCTATACGGATAACGTCTGAACATTGAAATCTACAGTAGGGAGGAGAAGAGAGAATTAAAAGGAGAAAGGCCCTCATCTCAGATACAGCTAAATGCTAAAATAAATAAATTAGATTCAGGGCACAGGTGAGTTGTACTCTAGTCACAAAGTTTTATAGTTTTTTTTTAATTATTTGAATAAGCTTCCTTGTAGATTAATACATGTCAATACATTTATTTCAGCCTGTTACCCCTTACACAAAGTGTTAGCAAATAAAATTATCTTATGGTTTGCACGAACAGAGTGGTTTGGCTGGAAGTCATCAACATGAATTACTGTAGGCCCACACTTCAGAACTATAA
This sequence comes from Andinoacara biseriatus, assembly GCA_015108635.1. Taxonomy (NCBI): domain Eukaryota; kingdom Metazoa; phylum Chordata; class Actinopteri; order Cichliformes; family Cichlidae; genus Andinoacara; species Andinoacara biseriatus. Next base: position 18,206 of record VUQJ01035834.1, read on the forward strand.
CGATACCAAGTGATAGGAACATCAGGAAGAAGGAACATGAGAAGCTTGACAAACACCAAGGTCTGAGAGAAGAGCTAGAGAGGATGTGAAAGATGGCAACAGTGGTTTCTGAACTAATTGGAACACTCTGAGCAGTGATCTCCAAGGTGGGGAAGGACTTTAACAGATTCCAAGAAAGGCATTTGAGATGTCTGTCCAGAAGAATGCTGTCCTAGGAGCCCTTAAGATACTGTGCAGGACCCTCAGTTTCCCAAGCCTCTGGTAAAGCACCAAATCTTGAAAGACAAACAAAAGACTGCCCACAGGGTGAGTGTGGATTTTTTTTAAATCTCAGCTGCCTCTGAAGTCCTACAGGCTAACCAAGCCCCATTTGGTTTGAGAATTACCGCTTTAACAGGCACCAACCACATTGCACCTGACACCTACGACACCCCTTGCAGGTGGTGGGCAGATCTCAATGAAAAAAAAAATCATGCTGGATATCTTATTATTGCAAAGTCCATACTTAGTCTATGGATTGGGTAATGTGTTAGAAATGAAAGGACACCACAGTCAAAAAACATGCGCTTAGAGGGGTTAGGTTGGTGATTCTAAATTGCCCATAGGTATGAATGTGAGTGTGAATTGTCTGTCTCTGGCAACCTATCCAGGGTGTACCCTGCCTCTGTGATAGCTGGGATAGGTTCCTCATGACCCTGAAAAGGATAAATGGAAGAAAATGTATGGAAACAACATTTCCCCCATTTTATATCTTAAGTACACTGTACTTTTTGGGGCTTAACCAGATCTTCTTTCTGTGAGCCAACACGGTCCTGGATTCACATCATTTGGTGCTGCATCATTTGAAAACTTCTTTGTATTGTAGCATTTATGTGGAAACGGCATATTTCATTTCTTATTGTGTACTCCCATAGTGTGTAAGACCTGAAATGACACTAAAATGTAAGAAAATAAATTCTGTTTCTGTGACAGTATTTCACAAAATAATAATGCCATAATTTGTGGATACTATCATGGTGTATCCATCCTTTAAATTGCTGCCATCTTGTGGCTGCAGTTGATGATCACCAACTGCAGTATGAGAAGGATTAACACTGCTTCATTACAACCAGAGACTTTGTAATAGTAGTTATAGTATATAAAGTAATAATAAAAATAATAGTATAGTAATAATATAATTAATAGTCTATTGATATTTGAGGGCTCTGACTGATTACACTGGATGGTGTAGGGGGCCAACATTGTTAATTTTGTGGCTAAAAATCTGGTCTTTGATGGGAATCGAGTAATAGGACTCCAGTTAAAAGCCAGCAAGCTTTTCTTTATGATTTGATGGATTTTAACTGGGGTCGTATTACTCTGATCAACAATGTTGCTTTAGCTTGGGAGTATTTTTATGACAGTTTTATCTACTTTATGGACAAACACGCTCCTTTTCGCTGAGTCAGAGTGAAAGGTCGGGACAGCCCCTGGTTCAGTTCTGAACTAGCGGGTCTGCTACATAAGAGGAACCAGGCCTGGGCAGCCGCAAGGAACTCCGACTCTGATGCAAATTATGCATAGACTGGCTTCTGATCATTCGGGACTTTTGGATTCCCTGCCCGAGTTAATTAGGGATTTTGTTGTAGAAACTGTGGTTTTTTGAGGCGATGACCTCTGAAAAGACGAGGAGCAATGTTCCTGTGGGACGCCCTGCATCCGTTTCAGCTCTGCAGGAAGGAGTGGCCGTGGACTGTCTCGCTTCTGCTCCTGTTTTGTTCCCGGGGGTGGGGGCTACCAATGACTGTCGTAGTTCTCAGTCTCACAGGGTGAAGCTTCAGTCCTCTCAGGTCCCTCCTCAGACTTTGTCCCCTCAGGTCCCTCCTCAGATTTTGTCCCCTTGGGTCCCTCTGCTTTGGTTCCCTCAGTTTCTTTAGCTTTGGTCCCCTTAGCTGCCCCCTCAGTTTCGGTCCCCCTAGCGCAGGTCCCTTCAGCAGCTTCAGTTCCCTCAACCCTCGCTCCCTCAGTTCTCTCTGCTCCTTCAGTCCCTTCAGTCCCTCTGGTCCCTTCAGCTCTCTTGTCTGTAGCTTCTGTAGCTTCAGTCCCAGCTCCTTTAATTTCAGTCCCCCTAGCTTCGTCCCCTTATGTGCGCTTGGTTCTTCCGGTCCCATCAGTCCCTCTAGCTTTGGTTCCCTCTGTCTGTCCTCTAGCTTTGATCCCTCCAGTCCCCTCCGGCCCAGTCCCCCTAGTCCCTTTAGTCCCTCCAGTTCTCCCTGTAGCTTTGCTCCCCTAAGTGCCCTCGGCCCCATCAGTCTGCCCTCAAGCTGTAATCCCCTCAGTGTTGTTTAGTTCTTTGTTCAGGTCCTTGTCATTCTTATGTCTAGGTTGATGTTCCTGCTGTGTGCCTTTTTGTGTTTTGTGTTTTGAGTTTCAAGTTTCTTGTTACCTTGTGTAGCTGGCTCCTGACCCACCTTTTGAGTTACAAATAAAGTGAAGTATAAGTAACGCTCTTGCCTTCGCGTCCTGCACTGAGGTCCTCCCTGCCTTGACTGCCACAGCAGTCGTGACAGGTGTTCATGATGGACAAACTGTGGTTTGCACAGAAGTCCAATTGCAAGAGACCATTCGGGTTCAGACCGGGCAGGACATTCCTCCCAGTCATGCTCCTGCTCCTCCAGGTCTCACAGTCATTGCCCACGTGAGTGTTGAAGTCTCCCAGCAAGACAATGGAGTCCCCTGATGGAGCACTCTCAATCACCCCACCCAGTGACTCCAAGAAGGGTGGCGCATAAGCACAAATGGTCAGGACCCGTTCCCCGGCCCGAAGGTGCAGGGAAACAATTCTCTCATCTACAGGTGAAAACTCCAACGTACAGGCAGCAAGCAGAGGGAATACGAGGATACCCACCCAGGTTTGCCGCCTCTCACCGAGGGCGACTCCAGACTGGAACAGAGTCCAGCCCCTTTCCAGTAGACTGGTTCCAGAGTCCAGGCCATACGTTAAGGTGAGCCCAACTATATCTAGCTGGTATCTCTCAACCTCATGCACTACCTCAG
>VUQJ01035844.1:0-10677 GCA_015108635.1 Andinoacara biseriatus
TCAACATTATTGAAGCAGTGTGGGATCATCTTGACAGAGAACAGAGCAAAAGGCAGCCAACATCCAAAGAAGAGCTTTGAATGTCCTTCAAGAAGCCTGGATAGCTATTCCTGAAGACTACTTAAAGAAATTAAGAGAAAGCTGCTGAAGAGAGCTCAGGCTGTGTTGAAAAATAAAAGTGGTCAAACCAAATATTGACTTTGAAGATTATTTCAATAGTACAGACTCTGTTTTGCCTTATATATTATATTTCCATGTATGCTTGCACATCTTTCAATACATTGCTACACCTATTTCTTCTTTTCTTAAATAAAGAAATGAGAGGTGTCTCAAGACTTTTTTGCATAATACTGTGCAACCGTGACTGCATACTGAACAAGCAACGGTTTCCATAACTACACAGATGATGTATGTATGTATATATACTGATGTTGATTCAATATATATCTATATATAGCTATTGAGCTCTCTAGAGTCCAAATAATTGCAGTTCTATCAACATCTTTGACATAGATCAATGGATGACTCAGAAAACAGAACATCTTAAAACTGAAAAAGGAAAAAAAAAAAGAGAAAATTATAGTTCACGGAACAAAAGCTGAAGAAAGAAATTGTCTAACACCAGGCAAGAGGTATCATGGAGTTCCACTAACTCTGACTTAAACTGTGAGTTTCACATTTAGAAATTTGACTAATCCATCTTTTATAATTCAAGAAAAAGTCAGAGAGTTTCCGCCTCATGCAGAGAAAGAAAGATGTCATGCTTTTATCTCTAGCAGGCCTGAGTATTAGATATTAATACACTAATGTCCAGCATGCCTAAGAATGGATCCACATGATTTCATACAGGAAGTCTCCATTACAGCAGTCCTACAATCTTCATATTTTAAAACTAGTTTTAATTGTTTTTCAAATCGCTGAATGACTCCTTCTCATCTTATCTGACATACTTAAAATACACAGCAGGCCTATATGTGGGAACCAGAAACCTCAGATCCTCTGGTTGGTATTGTTCCCAATGTCCCATAAGGAGACATTACACACCTATACTTTGAAAATCCATCCATCCATCCATCTTATAAAAGGTTTTACATATTTCAGAATTAAGACCATACTGGTCAGGAACAGATGCATCAGGAGTGGATGAACAAAGGCGGGGCCATTTTGAAACAGATGAAACACATTTCTCGGGGTCTTACTGGCAAACAAACTTTTAAAGATTTGTGATGAGCTAAAATAGAAAACATAAACATTTACCATGACTAATGCAAACAAATAAAGCATTTTATCTGCCACATGTTGAGGTCCAGAGGTCCAGTCAGCTCATGAAGGCAATCAGCAGATGCCTTATCAGCCCAGTCTGTTTCTGGCAGTGCCACTTTAGAGGCCCTGTGTGGAGGGTTTTATGACTTCATTACTGGCACTTAGACCTGAGAACAGTGTTAACCCTGCCCCACAGCACTATGATTGACTGCACAGCTGAGTGGCTTTGACATGGAAGTCCATATGGACACACCTCCTTGAGCCCCTTTGTCAGACTTTCACTCTGGAAGGACCTCTCTGGGTGGCTCTGTCACTGCTCTTCTTATGTCCACTTGTTACTGTTTTCAGTGACCTCTGCTGCTCACTGTAGAAGGATGTGTAAATATATCTATAGTGTCACTTATACATGAAGACAGACAAATGAGAGACAAAGATAGAAACACACACACCTGGGTTGTGACACGCAAAGACGACAGTGTTATCGGGCGCAATAAAGGCACATGTTGATGTATGTGTGTTTGTGGAAGTAGTGAAGTGTAGTTGGAGTCCAAACAGCCTCAGGAGCAGTCGGGTCATCAGTCAGACAGTGTCCCATCTGTCTGACAAAAGAAGTCTTGCTCATGGAGGAGCTGTACTGTCATCCTACGCTCTGGTTTGCACCCATTAACACACACCCAGGATGCCCTCATCACCCATTACATCAGGATCACATTTAAAGATGGCCCTGATTAAAGATGGCACAGCTTCAAGGTCAGACTCAGAGACCATACCATTGTTTTCTGCTGACACTCTTTCATTATTGCTGTGACAGGATATGCTTATTATTAGATAATGACATCATACCAGGACGAAAATGACACACAAACCTCTGGGAGGTGGTTTTAACCAGAAATCCCTGTTGGTTTATGTCACAAGAACAGCTGCTGTTTATGTTGGGTTTTTTTTTGTTTTTTTAAGGCAAGTACAAATGAAGAGAAAGAGGTGGGTGCGTTCACTGAAGAGGGAAATCAAGTGTTTTTAACTCCCATCACAGATGTTCTGTCGAGTTAAGGCCAAAACTCCCAAAGCTAAATAAAAAGTTGTGTAATCTCAGAATTTTCAATGCCACTTGGCACTTAGACCCACACACCTGCAGGGTGCTTTATTATTGCCAACACCTACATATAACTCACTAGTGAACTCTCAGTGAATTTTGCGATTGCTGATAGAAAGGCAGCTCTATAACCAAAATATACTAGCAAAGGTTTATGACACTGGAGTCACCACACTGCATAATGTTTTTGTCCCAGATATTTTGGTTTTTTGGGGGGGTTTTTTGAGACAAGGTGCAGAGATATTGATCCTTAACTTCACACAGATTCTATTAAATTCAGGGATTTTACTTAAACTTTAAACCTATTTCAAAAGAATGCCACCTCACTGAAAGATAACCTCAGGCACAAGCACTGAAAATATCTGGTACTGAATACAAAAATAACTCTAATACCAAGTCAGACAGAAATAATTCAGTTTGCTTGCTTGCCACCAGAACCCAAAACAAGCATCTGGAAGAACAATAAAACAGCTTAAACCTGATTTCCTGGTCATAATATTAAAGGTGACAACTCTACACAGGCAAATCCTGGCTGCTGTCTCCTGTAATTGTTGTGAAATGTAGTGTCAGAAACTTCTATTTTTCTTAAAAGAGATGCTACAGCATCCAGTGGTGCACTTTCATGTCACCTATGGGTTCATGCTTGCAGCTAGACCAGAAATCCCAAATGAGCTACCTCAAATGAATGTATTTTAAAATAAACTCTTATTTTTTTAAAAGCTTCTGCAAGTTTAGAATGATAAATGTTACATTTTGACAGGCTTAATGGATTTATCGTAGAATACTGTTAACCGTTGTGGACGTTGGAGGTATGAACAATGACAGTAACATTTCAGAGTTCCTGGTTTTGAATTCTGTGCACAGAACCAGATGCCTGTGTTTGATTTTATACATTATTTTAAGGTGTTTTTACTCCTTTTATTTAAAATATTGTGTGTGCACACTAACAAAAGGCACTCATTGGTCACTTTGTTAGGTACACTTGTCAATCTGCTCATTACTGCAAATATCTAATCAGCCAATCACACGGCAGTAACTCAATGCAACTTCAACAAACTGAGCACATTCCTACCCCTGTGAAGATAAATCCTCTTCATTTCAATGCACTATAGACTTTACTCTAGTACAGGACAAACTCTTAGCATGGACATGTAAACTGGTAAGAGTCTAATAATAACCCATGTTTTTCCTCTACTGTACAGATTTTGGTAGCAAATTTGTAACTTAACAGTACACATAAAATTGACTTAACCTGACTTAAACCTTGGCAGCTTCTTCTCAGCTTTAAGAGCATTTGGATTTTTTTGACCAGGTATATTTCTTGCATTCATAACGTAAACTCGTTCCCATTGCAATGGGATCTCTACACTTACCAACCACTTTGTTAATAATCAATTCACACCTGTTGAATTGCTCATTCATGCAATAATCCAATCAGCCAATTATATAAATGCAAAAGGGGATCCAACCCAGTACTTGCAAGGTGTACAAGTGAATATCCATGAACAACTTCATGTTACTTATATTTTTTCAACAGTGGAAGTGCTACAGCTGTAACCAACACCACTTCACATTATTATACTGTATCTCTACGGCTCAGTTGTACCTTAGCTATGTCTGGTATCATGAATAACATCTACCATTGCATTTTCAGATTTTTTTGCTTTGTTTTGGTCAGGACATCTGTCCCTTGTTTGTTTCAAGCTCTAAACAACCAAATATATACGTTTTTGTTCAAGCTGTGAAGTCAACAGAGCTAGGCATTAAAAATCCAGTGACCATCACCATCTGAATGATCCTCCACATTACAAGCAAATCTTCACAGGTGAAACTGGTGGAGTGCGCCTTCAAGTTTCAAGACTAGCTTCATTCAACTGTTTTATAATGATCATTGCTGAAGGGTGAGTCATTCACTGTAGTTCTTTTAGCAGATTAATGCAGAAGAATCATCATTTATAAACAAGACACTAATGCAGTGAATGCATCAATGCCTCCCCAGCAGACAGCCATTTTCATGAAATATGTTGATATACTGTAGGTTTTCTTTTATGGAGCACATATCTTCACTGCTATTCCATGGAAGTAACAACTTAATATAGTTCAGCAATAATAAATTGAAAAACTGCTGTTTTGTCCAGTAATGAGGTTAATACCAGGTCATTCATCTCTTCCTGTCAAGAAAAATACCCTGATCCACATGGCTAAGCAACAGCCTTTACGGGTGTGCCAGGCTTTAAAATGTATCTGGTTTTCAACTGCAAATGAAGACTAACAGAACATAATTCGCTACATGGAACACACACAAATCAACAGACTTTTGATATTTAATCTTCAACATAAAAAAAATATTATTTCTGTGGCAAAGGTCTCTGAGTTATTTTTTTAATACACGCCACAGACAGACAACCTTTTCTATGCTTGGCTCACCTATTGGCATTTCATATTGGTTTAGCATTTCTATTGCATTCCCCTGCACAGAGATTTTCTTTGGTTAAAAGCCACTTGGAGGCATGCCAGCATGCATTTAAGAGAAAGTCTTGCTGCTTGAGATAGATGAACCCAGATGAGGACAAAAACATTTAGCCATGAAAGTCTCTTGTCTGTTTCAATTTTTAATCATTTCTCCATCCTAACTGTGAAACTTTAATGCAATATAAACTTAATTAAAAAAGCAAAATGTAGGAGTATTATCTGGTGGCTCTTCGTTCCATGATAAACCACAAGATTCTACAAAACCGAAACAAAATATTTGTAACATGAAGATGTGCTCCTTTATTAATTTAAGTCTAAACTGGTCATACTCCCCTGTGGTTCAGAAGGATCTTGTATTATTTCATACTTAGGCAAAAGGCCTATTTAGACTTTGGTAAGTGGAAAAGAATATTTATTGATATTTTGATCAATAGACCAAAGGGCATGTGCAATGTAGAACAGAAAAGTTGCCAAGATGTCTTCAAAAGCAGTTCATTAAACTGCAGGAAAACACATGAAAATGTATGAACCTGTGAACAAAAAACAACCTTAAAATTGTGCGAAAAAAATATAAAGAATGAAATGACTACTTTGCTTCATCAGCTTGACACACTATCAAACAATGAGGACCTGAAAGAAAATATCCCCCTCGCCATTACAGCAGCAGCAGCAGCAGCGTAAACAAGGCAGGATGCATACATGCTTTCATAGCCTCAGTCTTCTGTTCTTAGCTAGTGGTCTTCTGCTTCTCTAGCCCATTTTCTTCAATGTCTGATGTGTGTTCAGAGATGCTCTTCTGCATATCTTGGTTGCAGCCAGGGGTTATTTGAGTTACTGTTGTCTTCTGGTCAGCTTAAAGCAGTCTGACCATTCTCCTCTGACCTCTGGCATCAACAAGGCATTTTCACCTGCTCAAATTTTATTTTTCAGGCCACACATTTTAGTGTTGGAAAATCCCAGTAGATCAGCAGTTTCTGAAATAATTAGTCCAGCCCCTGTGGTACCAACAACCATGCAACTTTCTACGTCACTTAAATCACCTTTCGTCCCCATTCTGATGCTCAGTTTGAAGTGCAGCGGGTCATCTCGACCATGTCTACATGCCTAAATGCATTGAGTTACTGCCATGTAATTGTCTGATTAGATATTTGCATGAATGAGCAATTCAACAGGTGTGAATTGATGATTGCTAAAGTGGCTGGTGAGTGTAGAGCTCCTGTTGCAGTGGTAATGAGTTTTCACTGGAAGCTTAAAAGATATTGAAAAAGACAGCATAAGCAAAAGTTATGCACACAGTTTATTATTCGGCTTCTTATTTGAGAATGAAGTAGTCAAATGAAGGATTTCCTTTAACAGTTCCACATTTATAGACGCTATTAGCTGACAAAATGTTGCAAATGCAATGAATATCAACAGAGTGTACATTTGTCACTGGATGGGATATACAAGTCTGCCAGGTCAGCCAAATCATTTCTCTGCTGTTGTAAGAGCAATTTTGTTGACTTGATGGAAATAGTTGGTTTCCTTTTACAGAATTGTGAGAATATGGGTGCAGTCTATGGGTGAAAGCAATTTCACCTTATCAGTCCTGCAGAGCACTATAAGGTTTGTAGTTGGAAGGCCTATATAAAGGCATGAGCAAAGGAAGGGGCTCGCTATTGTAATACATAACCTGTAATGTATGATGTATCGCCACTCTCCTTCAGAGCATTTGAAAGCAAAGTCAGGCTTCTATGCAGGCATTCAGTTCATACCAAGAGTTTCATTATAGCCACTGAAACTCATCAATGTCGTGCCATGTTTTGAAAAGCAACCCGTTAAAGATCTGAGAAAGTTCAGGATGAGATATGCCTTAGTGCTACTGCCAACCTGATATATTTTTAGAAATCCGTAGGTGTTTACAGTACAGGATGGTGTACTGCAACTGTTAACAGTCTTGGAAACTTCACAGACTACACAAGACATCAGATAGGGCGCACTGTCTTCATGCTTGCAAATCTAATTTCTGCAAGGATGACTTTTCATGCACCCTTGCCTTTTCTTGCCCACTTTCCATCTTTCCTCCCAGCCAGCTGGCTTTCTTCACTCGTCTTAGTCATATGTTCGATTCTTGTCCTGATACATGCCCTCTGAATGTGTGATCCTTGAGTTATTGAGTTATTAAATGTTGTCTAACCCAGTTTAGGTGACAGAACTCTGACTTAATGCTGTTTTCTGTTTTTCCCCCATTCTCTAAATAAGGGATTAAATTTAGCACATCAAGTCTGCTTGATCATGAGTTCTTAAAGGCTGGATGATACTGTGTGTTACAGCCCTCAGTGTTATGATATGTCAGATGGCCTTGAATTTTAAGTAGTTTTGGCCAAAGGCATTTGTACTTATTATACAGTCTTTATTATACAGTACACCAACACTGTTATGCTGTATCTAGACATCTCTGTTTTTTGTGGGTTTTTAACAAAATCCACTGAAATTTGTACCATTTAGTGCGTTACTTACAAAGCAAAGCGAAATGGTGCCTATGCCTGTAATGATTACCATCCATTGCTTAATGCTTTTTTTGGGCGTTCTCACCTCAGGCCGACAAATATTGCCGTTCTGTCAGATGCCGCTGGTGTCACAGAGATATGCAAAAGGTGTCCTTTAGCACTAATGCCGTTGTGCACCAGCTGTGCCATCCTCTTTTTAAAAAAAAGAAAATTCTGTATTAGTTGATTGAAGGGGTACAGAAGATTGTTCCATCTGGGAGCTTCTTTGCTATTTTGTTTTTACTTGCTGATGAATTTCCTTGTCACTCGCTTGTTACTTTGGCTTTCACTCGCTGCTTGATTAGGTCCATGGGCAGCTACTGCCTGTCTGCAGAGAGCAAAACAATGAAAAGTTTCCACTGATGCCACAGTCTGTACTTTTTATAATGTGTATTTTTGTTTTTTTGGATGTTTTATCATGCTTCTCCCATTCCTTGTAAACTCTGCTGTTCGGTCCCACTTACAGTATCAACCAATCGGCATTCAGCTGATACACGGGTCCTCCACATGGAGCAACGTGCTGTTGGGATATTGGAGGACTGTGGGGAGCACGTTTGCAGCGGCTGAAAATCCCTGTCTGGAGGCAAATACCTCTGCAAATGGATACAACTACAGCAGCATAAATAAAGCATAAACAGCAGTAATGGGCACAATGGGATGATTGCTAATAAAGTCAGATTTGCCAGTTGAAATTCTTATAAACCGGGTGCCAGGGTGGCTCAGTGGATGAGCCCATATATCTCTCCCCATGTCTGATTTCAGCCAGAGGAGGCTTCTGAATTTTTACCATGATTGTGGCTTGTGATGACTGAAATGATGACTGTCGCTGACGGATTTTAATCAACAAAGCCTGATGAGCAAATTGTTGTCAATTAAAGCCTCTCAGAGTGAATCTTTATTGCACCCAGCAATCTTTCACAAAATGGGTATTTGAAGTTGACAGGCAAAAAAAATTAAAGCTCCTCATTGGAAAACAAATTTTGCATGTGAAAAATCTTTCATTTGCATTACTGATTGTGCAGCTCTTGCAGTGGTGTTGTTTTAAAGTAATCTTTACTAGTTTTAACCTGTAATTAAATTGTCTAGTGCTCAAGTTGAATTTTTTTTTTTAAAACCAGACCTGTAAATCACTTTTCAGTCACAGGAGCACATGTTTTTAGTTCCACATGTTTCAACAATTAATTGAATGCTGCATTTTAGGGGGAAAATGGTAACAGGTTTGTTTACCTCTAATTAATTAAGGCGACAGCATGTAATTTGTCCAATCGACCATCAGTAATTTATCTGCTCCTGCTTTCCCTGTCAAATTAACACTTTTTTTTTTTTGCCTGCAACTACTTTTGAATAATGAACTTCCTGCTCTGTTGATGAATATTGCTTTCTGTGATGAACACCCTCCACTCTACTAATACACACAAACTTTGTTTATCTCTGGCTTTGGAGCAGTAAAGTGCAATGAACTGCCCACTCACATTTTGTCCACACAATACAGCTGATTATTCAAATGCAGCACTGTACAAGAACCATTCATTTTCATGATTAATCAGTGTTATAGCTGAACAGTGGCTTTGTGGTTATTGCTGTCACCTGTGAGGAGTTTTCATTCTCCCCTCTTGTTTGCGAGGGCTTCCTCTGTGCGCCCCCATCCGTCATGTTTGCTCTGAATCGACCACTTCAGCACTCATCATGTACTCATCAATTACCCACCTGCCAACCACCAAGACCGCCAGATTCTATTTAATCTAGAAAATCATACCCACCTGTGTCTGCATGAATCCATTTGTACAGCTACTGCACATGTCTGCACCGCTGTTTTGAAGAAACTGTGTGCATTTGGCACACTAAACACATTTACTAAAGCATAACCGCAGCAGATGAAAGTGAAACTTCAGCTGTGCATGATGAGAATTTTGTCTTTTTAAAATAAGTGCACCTGCAGATCTGTTTCTAGGTTACTTGGAGAAATGAAACAGCACGACAAAGCTGTGAATGTGTTTACAAGTGTGAGAGCCCTGTAATTATACTGTGATTGTATCGATTACATTGTCCAGTTTGTTTTCAGGTGAGCATGTTTAGCTTTTGGTGGATTTTTTTATTTCCTTTACTTTGTTATTTAGCTTTTTTCCAAAGGTCTATAAAGTTGCCAAGCCCAAAGTTCACCCCAAGGAGAAATATTCACTGTTCCTGAACTTGTTCAGCACATCCTCAAACAAAGAATGAGTTAGACTGGATCAGCTGTGATTGGTTATTATGTTATTAGTCTACATGAAGGCAGCACTCCTGTTATTTTCTGTTACAGTGTTAGCCCTATCTGACAAAACACTCACTTGACAATTCAGGCCAGTGGTTCTCAAACTGTGGGGCCACTACATGTGGAGTGTGGACCACCAGGGCCAAAGTATGGATGAAAAGTAGAAAAAGTATAATTTAAATAAACAAAACAAAACAAAAAAACAATCTTTCTGACGCTATCCTGCTGATCTTTTTCATGTAAACAACGCAACTCAGGTGCTTTTTATTGTACACGATTAAATGTAGATGATTAAAATTATAGGGTATGTGTCATGATTTTTGTTTTTGTTTTTTTTGGCTTCTAAAGGGTGCCGAGCCAGAAAAAAACTCAAGCATCATCTAAGGCACACTGAGCTAGACCAATCAAAGAACCTCTAAAACAACTATCAAAAAGCTTTCCCATGAAATTCAAAATAAAGACTTTTTTTTTATTGGCCATTCAGTTAATCTTATTTTGACTTTCAGTCCATGATTCTCTATACATATTCCAGTTTTTTAAAACTTTATACTTATATCCCACCACATTTCAGAGGAAGCTGTTGCATTTTTTTATTTACTTTTCAAATTAAGCTTTTGATACACAAACCATATAGTGATTTTTCAGAATATGGTCACTATGTAACATTTTATATGGAAATTCATTTAAATCAGGTTAGATTACTGTAATGCTCTAATTGCAGGATCATCAGAAGGGCGACTTCAGATGCAGCAACCAGAATCCTTACAGGTATTACCTCAGCACTGAGAACATGTCATTGGCTCTGAATACAATATAGAATTGCCTTTAAAATAGGTGTGAAAAGGTTTTTATAAACCATTCCTCCCAGCTGGATCCAAGGAACTGGTAAAAACATTTGTACACTCAGTCAGAGGTGTTGAATCAATATTCAGAGTTTCTTTTTCTTATTATTTTGGCTACCTGTTGGTAGTGAGTCAGTTAAAAAAAAAAGTAGCTTAGCAAAGTCTACAACTGCTACATTACCTTTAGTCTAAGCATACTGTGTTACTAAAATGGCTAATCATGAGCTT
>VUQJ01035847.1:0-10065 GCA_015108635.1 Andinoacara biseriatus
GGGGGCCAACACCCCCCCCCCCCCCCCCCCTCCATGCTTCCATGTTGTTTCTGCCAGTTTCTGAACCTACCATTCAAATGTCACAACAGAAATTAGGATTCATCGGACTGCAAAATGTTCTTCTGGTTGTCTGTTGTCCAGCTTTGGTTAGTCCGGGTAAACTGTAGCCTCACTCTCCCATTTTCCATTTCCCTTTACTGCCTTCCTATCGGCTTCAATCAGTCTGACCTCTGCCATCAACGAGAAAACTGCTGCTCACTGGATATTTTCTGTTTCTCAGACCATACGCTGTAAACCCTGGAGATGGTTGGGTTTAGAGTTTCCACTTGTGGACTACAAAACCACTTTAACTGATTCTGTGTGTGTGTCACTCGGTCTAATTGGCAAGTGAGTGTCTCCTGGTATTATTCCCCAGGCAGCAGAAAGTGTGCCAGGAAGTGTGCAGCTAATCTTTGGCTGCAGGATAGTAACTGAAAGTTACTGAAAGTGGAAAACCGTAATAGTACTCATGCTGGACTGTTTATGACATCCTCATATACATAATTAATATCATATCGTTTAAGGTACTCTTCAGCACCAGTACTGTATATCATGACTCCCCCAGAGAAAGCTTTCCTTAACATGGAAAGAAACATCAGTGAACTGCAACCATGCATCATATAATTTAGTAGGAATCATCGTCTCTAAGTCTCCGTATTTCAACCTTGATGCTGTTCCCATGTTGCACAGTGCGACTTGCAACTTGCTGAAATCTCACAGTCTATAGGTGCATTAAGGAAATTATTATTATTATTATATTTATTATACAAATAGGTTGGATGGCCTTCTTTCACTTGTGCAATGTTGCTAAAATTAGAAGCGTTCCATCTCAGAGTGACGCTGAAAAACTAGTTCATGCATTTATTACTTCTACTACTGCTATTCATCATTCTAAAAGTTCCTTAAAAAGCCTTCAGTTGATCCAGAACGCTGCAGCGAGAATACTGACAGGAACTAGCAGGAGAAACCATCTTTCTCCCATATTAGCATCTCTTCATTAGCTGCCTGTCAAGTCTATACGTCTCAGGCTGCTTCCTGTGATGCACTCAGCGTTTCTTTTTCCCTCCTCTTGTTTTCATAAACCACTATTGGAGTCAATCTTTAGTAATTATCTGCCTCTCCGTCCCACAGTAATCTGGGAGACAGAGGACACAGACTGGAGCTGCTCAGACATGGAAACCTGTCCCGTGAAGCTCCAGAGGTGGTTTGGAACGCTGTCGTGACCGAGTCAGCAGAGTGTTGGAGACTTTTACATTGTGCAGCTCTACACACTTTACACACTGCTCGATAACTTTACACGATGTGCCACTTTCCTGAGTGTTTCCGCAATGATGTCACTCATAACTGATCATTTCTAGGACAGAAGAAATTGCATTGCACATGTGACTGTTTACACCAAAGTAATTAGGGCTGATCCTTTGGGCGCTATTGAGATCAACATTAAAAGTCATGCAAACACCTCCAGAAGTAATAGATAGATCGGAATTCTTGGGCCGAGCAGGCCCAGCGACCCTGCAGCAGTGGCAGTGAAGACATCGTCACATCTAGTTATAATCAAAGCATCACCTACGTGGTGCCATTTCAAACTAAAAAAATAGAAGGGCTTCATATTACTAATTAATTTATCCTTCAGTGTGTGGAGCAGCAGCGTAATAACCAGCAAGCTCAGGGAAAGACAACATGGAGTAATTAGACGTTAAGAGTGCATCACCGGCACTGTTCAAAGTTATTTTTACTGTCCCAAAATAAAAATCTCATCCTCATCCTCCTCAGTAAGTATACGGCTGTCCACAGTTTCAAAGGCAATATGATAAATCAGCTGTGACGACTGTGACAGCTGAGGATGCGCTGCCTGCTTCTTTGTGTGTATATTTATGTGTGTACATGTGCTCAAAGGTTCATGTTTGCTCGTGTGTGCTTGGTGTGGCGTCTAAGACCTGCAGACGGGATTCATCCTGTCTGAGTGCAGCTCATCACCGGATTGGCTGTCACCTAATGAGATATCAGCAACCCTGCATTTAAAATGTGGACGACAAAAAATACACGCATACACAAAGTAACTGCGGACTAACCAGTGATGTGTTCAGACAGGTTCAAAGTCTCCATGTTGACAATGCTTTAGCTGAGACTGTCTAACATGGTTCCGCTGTACAGAGCAGAGGAACAACAGATGGGCATATTTGAGAGGTTATTCTACACTGGATGTAATATTTTTAATGTTTGCAGGATGAACTTGCTGACAGTCCTGTGAGCTCGCTCTGAATTTTGTCACTACAGAGAGAGGAAGCAGGGCAACAAATGGTTGTAGTCCAATGATCTTTCTCATAGCAAGAATACCCGAAGCACAGCGACAACAGGTGACAGTCCACGTTCAGAGTCTCGCCCCCATTAACCCTCATTCTGCCTGTATCCATTCTTCCAGTCCTCTGTGGGCTGGCTGTCAGGCCTGTGCTAAATGTGATGTATTAGGTGCCAGCAGGTAAGCAGAGGATACTCAAAATGTTATTAGTGCCCGCTACAACAGGATTTAATGGGGATCCGAGTAAAGAATAAAAGCCGTGCATGCTGGAGTCGCTGGATTACTACATGATGTGGAGGGGCATTCTTTCCAGAGGAGGGATGCTGGCAACTGCACTGAGATCCCAGATGATGCAAAAGAGTGGAGAGAGCTGAAGGCTTTGTGTGAAGAACGGGGGAAAAAATGCATGTGTGTGTTTATGAAGCTGATGTTTCTGCAACCCACGCGGAGCCTTCGTAGTCCCGTCTGTGACCTCTGTCATAAAGCAAGTGACTGTCTGCAACACTGATGCGGCGCCAGCAGACAGCAGATGTTTGACTGACAAGGTGGACTGGCAGCTGTGGAGGAGAATAACAGAGGGTAGACTTCAAATAGTAGTTTGGTCTTTATGGCGTAGATGCACAAATATTCCAATAATTTGTCAGCGATTTTGCAAAAGGGTCAGACAGACTAATATGTGACATAATATCCCAAAATATCCCAGATGTTGAGACTAATGCTAGCTTTGCACAAACAGTCAGCTTACGTAAATGCAAAATTATATTTGTTCAACCTTTGGTGTTATTTATGCCCATAGCTGACAAATCAGACAGATTTGTAGCCTTTAAGTTTCCACTGGGCCACCCATCATCTGCAGGAATCATGGCTAACAAACGCTAAGCTGTCCTAAACTGGACGTGTAAGACATCTATGAAAAGCCTCCTCCAAACACGCACTGACACAAACTCCCAGGTGTCTCGGAAGCATGACATCACATTGCCTCTGTCTGAACACAATGAGGACTTTCAGAGGTACCGGTGAGAACAGTGAGCAGAACGAGCTCCGAACCATACATCACCGACAAGAAAAGAAAGTCTCTTCTTAATGCTATGGAAAGTGGAGATGAGAGCCAAAGCAGTTCACAAGCAGCTGAACCCAGTTAATGCCTGGAAAAAATTATAGAAACATTTGACAGGGGAGGTGGGGGCACCGATGATCTGTGTGTGCAGCTGAGGGGGGTATACATATTCAAAGAAACAGCATTCTTTCTCACAACGTGACTCTGTGTAGACATGGACTCCTGGCCCGTCTATTTTTTTTTTTGATTTTCAGTCTCTGGAAACAACTGCGTGTTTGTGTGCGAGCTCTATGCTGTCAGCTTTACCTTATTAAAATGTCATTGACTCTTAAACTGCAAATTTATGCAGTGTTAACCAGCGCCTGATGGCAGAGCTCACATATAGTTTGGCGGGCAGGCTGAGTCAGACAGACTGTGTCAAGCAGAGATAAGCTTTATTACACAATGTATGCACAGGGCCTGTTTGATTGATGCTTCTCCATTATTATTATGTTCTGGCAAGGTAATGTATTCCAGACTTCCATAAAAGAGCAGCTTTAAATTAGTTGTGTCAAATTGTGGCGGCAGAGGTGTTGGCCCTATCTCTCCCATCTGTACGTGGAAATGAGGTTGTGCTGACATTGTGGTGGGGGGGGGGGCAGAAGTGATGTTCAGTGCAGTAGCAGCAGCGGGAGAATCAGCAGCCCTGGATTTCTTTCCCATTAAATGATATTTTTTTTCAGTGTCTATGTAAAATAGTCTTTCACTTCTTACAATTTTTGGGTCTCAATTAAAGAAAAAAAGAGCGCGTGCACTCGTGAGGCTCCCCCGCTGACGTGCTAAAGGCTAATAGCAAAAATAAAAACAAGAGGTTTTGAAAAGCTAAAAGATCCAGTTTTAGTTTTTCTTCCTGGGCATCAAAAGCATCTAAATGATCCACTGAGCCTGATTCCTTTCACCCATCTGGATTCTCCGTCCTCATTACAAATGATGGCTAGTTGACACAACCTTGGCCAGACTTTCATTTTATCTCTCCCTGTCATCTTAGCAGCAGTAATAATGAGACCAAAAGCTGTGTTACAACACTATATTTTATTTTCATTTCACCTCCTCTGGCAGCTCATGAAGGTTAGCAGGGATCTAAGATGCGATGTGTGTGTGTGGAATGTAACAGTTTTGCCAGATTGAGAAATGGAAGAAAGCTGAGATTCCCTGGTACCCTAATGAGCCGACACACACAACACGTTGTTGTATCATTGTTGTCTGTGTGTGTGGACATTTGGGTTGTTGAGGTGAACGCCACCGGGAAATATCCACACAGCTGACTATGAGCCCAGATGTGCTTCAGTTGTCAGGACAATCACATCTGTCCGTGTGTGGGTGCCTACATGTGTGTAACTCTGCATGTATGTGTTAGTGTATGTGGCTGCCTACACTGTGTGTGTCTGTGTGTACACTGTCGCCATCCTCATTGGCACTGATGGATCTCAGTTAATGCTTTGCAGCAAATGTAATGCTGAAGCACGATGTCGCTCTCGTCCATTCGCTCTGCATTTATAAGTAGAAAGGCGGCGTAAACAAGAGCAGCCAGTCCATGCAGGCTCTATAAATATGCACTGAATTATATGGAGATCGCCATCTTATGAAAACCTGCTGTTTTTCCTCTGCTCGTGAGTCATCGTTTGTGTCGGTGCTCTGCAAGGCCTAACCTCACTGCAACTAACGGAGGCCAGGAACTCACCTGGGAACACAGCAGATGACCTGATGAAGACAGCACAGAGATGAAGGCTGTGGAGACAGCTGGGAGAGTGACACACAGGTGCACACAATCAAGACAACCACAACCAAAACTCAAGGAAGTCACAACAGGAGTATATAAAGACCACGATAAGAACAAACTTGAGCTTTCTTTTATTCCTGTTGGAAAAGTTGCACTGAAATATCATATTTCATCACCAGGATTGTTTATGTCCCACACAGACACTGTGTTTGTCCCACATTTAGTGTGTTGGTCAGCGTTGGTGCTACTAACATCAGGATGTGGATGAAGGTGATTTACAGCTGTGCACAGATGTTTACTCCTCGTGGCACGAGTGTCGTCAGACATTCATTTGGGGTTTTGATGTATTTGAACTCTTGTTTTTTCCCAGGACAGAATTATTGTTCAGAGAACATCAAAAACAAAATTGGTGCACAAGTTTGAATGTTTTTTGGATTCCCCCCCCCCCCAGTAATATTTGGTTAAATATCCCATAGCACACTTCAGGTGCCCGTCAACAAGCTTCTGGCATAATTCTGTGGATATTTGACCCGTCTTCTTGGCAGAATTGGTGGAGTCCATTTAAATTTGAACACCTGTCCTGCTGGAACACACCTGTTGTGCGTTGTGTCCAGGTTTCAACTGTGCAGCTGTTGATTTGAGCTGAAGTTGAAGGATTTACAGGTAGTCCTGCTTCTTCATTACTCCATCCTCTTCGTGCAGTACCAGCGCCACTGGCAGCAAAACAACCCCGGAGGCTTCCACCACCATGGTCCAATGTTCTTACACCAGAAAGCCTCATCGTTGTTCCTGCAAACATGCTCTTTATCATTGTAGTCAAATAGTTCAATCTTTGTCTGGCCTCATCGTGAAACCTTCCTCCAGAAGACATTTGGCTCATCCATGCTGCAAATTTGAACTTCTACATGCTTGAAACTGTCTGAAGTGATTATGCTGGAGTTATCTGTAGTTTTTTGGAAATGGCTCCAGGAGACCTTCTCCTTAGAGCTTCAGTGAGGTTCTTGGAGTTTCCCATTGCTTTGAGTATTGGTCAGTCAAATGAGCGCCGTCAAAAAAATCGACCAGCTGCAGTCAATCACGGCCACTAACGAGAGGGTAATAAGCCCGGGCCTTGTTAGGCTAAAAACATTGCAAACCTTCAGCACTTATCAAAAGATTGAAGTGTATTTGAGTGTATGTATATATTTGAGTCTGTATGTTTTACCATAACATTCATGCTAATGATGAACTATGTAAAGTTGTGGCCACAACTGTAACTGTGACTGAATGTGGCTTAAAAAATGTCACATTCAAAGTGGATTTTTTGTCTCAGCTGGGCTGGTCTGAGTATTACCCAGTGAGTGGCAGGTCTCTGGACAAAATGCCTCATTGATGTCAAAGGTCAGAGGAGATTGGCCAGATTGCTTTGAGCTGATAGGAAATAACCATAATCAGAAATGTAGGAGAGCACCGAGCAAGTTGAACCTTGAAGCACATGCACTGCAGCAGGAGAAGACCACACCAGGAGCCACTGAGAACAGGAAACTGAGACTTCACAGGGACTCACCAAAACTGGGCAACAGAAGTTTGGAAACTTTGCCTGGTGGGATGAGTTTCAGTTTCTCCGGCAGCACCAGGACGGTAGGATCAGCGCAGACAACAATGTGCAGCAACTGCATGATGCAGTCGTGCCAATATGGATCTGATCAATGTTGAATCTAAGAATTCAAGCAGTCCTGAAGGCAGAGTGTGCCTAATAAAGTGTCCTGTGAGTACACATCTTGTTTTAGTTGAAGATTACTGGGATTCCATAGACACACATCTGCAGCAGTTAAATGATGATGTTGCTTCAACATGTCGTGGAGGTCTGAGGAAAAAAAACAGCATCAAACTGGTTTTTAGGTGAATCAGGCGTCCTGATCCGTGCTGAAATTACCTCTGTTTAAAAGCAGGCAATTACAGTTTTTATATGCAACCTAACTGAAGGGCTGATACTGAAGGAGCTGCTTTAAGCAGCAGCTCTAATAGTACTGCAACAGACAATAATAAGCAATATTTTCAATTCAAAACAATCATTTTAAAGTGGTGATGTTAAAAGGATAATCAAAAGGCAACCACACTGTCACTGCCTTTGGATCATGTGCAGCAGCTAACACGTTTCACACTGCAGCTCTTATTAACACGTCATTGAAGGCAGAAATTTAACAAGACTTCTGCGGTATTTCATGTCCAGAAGCACCACCAGGCCAGCTGCTCACATTCATAAAGTACTTTTCATTCCAAGATCTTCTTTGCTGTGTACTTTGTGTTGGGTGGGAGGTTAGCTCCTCGCCTACGCATGAAGGATGAAAAAGAAAACATCAGCCAAACAACAACTTTATTGTCCAACTGACAAAGAAAACTCACCTGAGAGCAGATTTCCTTCTCATTGAAACAGGAGTGTGTGCGTCCCGCCTTCATCTAATGTGACACTGGGATCCAATAGCTGCCTTGCAGATATCATTTTGATCATTACCATAAAACTTTTTAATAAATTGAAGCTGTTCTGTAAAAGTCTTCCACACGCCCCTCAGGACATCTGGTGGCGACATCAGAAGTAAGCCGATCTCTTCAAACACACTCGCAGACATGCTCTCACTGCCACTCATCCCGGTTCTCATGACCTCTGACAACCAGGTTCACACTCAGGTGTTTTCAGAGTGTGTGCTTTCCCGCTCCTCAGACTAAAATAGATCACAGCTTTAAAACATTTACATTAATATGTGAGCACATCTCACAGATGGCCTGGGAAATATGGGACATTTGTGGGGGAAATATTAGGAGACAGTTTCTTCATCATTAGAAGTTAAGCTCTCTCTAGAATTAAGGCAACATTGAGCGTATTCAGTGCTGCAGCCGTGTCTGCTTCCCTGCTCAGAAACATTTAGCGCAATCATAAATGTGACGGTGGGTGAGCCAG
This sequence comes from Andinoacara biseriatus, assembly GCA_015108635.1. NCBI lineage: Eukaryota > Metazoa > Chordata > Actinopteri > Cichliformes > Cichlidae > Andinoacara > Andinoacara biseriatus. The sequence continues at coordinate 8,093 of VUQJ01035847.1, forward strand.
GATCTCTTTCCATAAACAATGCTGCACACCCTCAGGTCTCCTGGCTCTGCTGCAGCCTGTCACCCTTTCACAAAGACTCATTCGAACTACGCACAACGATCACACAACCTGACGTCTTGTTTGTTTTGGATGTTGTTCTGATCTCATATGTCCAGAAAGGCTGGGTCAGACTCACACATCGGTGTGAGGACCACACAAAGCCGGGCTCGCTGATAAACAGAGGTGTCAGGACTGACTGATATCCAGGGAACAGGCACCAGATGATATTACTAGTGATTTGTATCTGCTGTGCAGCTCTGAGTAATTGCTTTAAATGGCTCTGATTGCTATGATATCATCAAAGATGTGAATTAAGTCCCAGTTGTGGTTGCACAACGTGCTTTAAAACCACAACATCACATATTCAGTGCTAGTGCTAATATAATTTCCATATGGTCTGTAATACTGTATTTTGTCAATTACTTGACATGAATCATGATCGAGTGCCAAAAAAAAGACACATACTGCAACACGGGAGATATTCAGCGAAGCACGAGCGCCACAGAAAAGTCATCCTGTTGTTGCACCCGTGCAGAAAAACACCTGATTCAACACATGATTTCTTTAATCGAGTGTGCTCGGCTTCCATCATGGCGTTCAGACACGAAGCAGCATGAAGATATTCTGGCCAGATTGCAGGGCCCCAACCTCATATTCCACACAATTTCAGGCTCAGTTAGCAACACGCTTAATTCGTACTCACAGTTGGTAGAGCTATGCTTTGTGATTACCCTGCCCTGTGGTGGCTAAAACAACCCGCAGCTTAGCTGTCGTCTTTGGATGTATGAGCAGATACTAATCTGCAGGAAATGGCAGATCACACTTTCATATATTGCTTTTTAATGAACACAGCATGGAGCTGTCCAATGACGTGCTAATGGGCTCGTGTGATGCATTATCTGTGCTGGTCATTTGGACACCAGGATCAGGCCCAGCACCATCGCCACATTTTGGCCTCATCCCAGGAACGAAGCAGGGTCAAAACATCAACAGAGTGACTCGTTCCTCTTTGGTTACACTGGGTGCTCAGAAAGAATCAAAAGGCATTTCATGAGTTAAAAATTAAAGTAAAGCAAAATTTTTACTCACATTAAGCCTTTCAAGATGAAATAATTCACAACAAAAATTCTACAATATGCAAACAAAAAGTTAAAATTTTTAAAAAGATGGAAAAAGCAGTTTTTGGATGGCATCACTGTTGCAAAAGCACTGCCTCCTTTGGTTCACATCAGCAGACCCTGATCACATGACTTCAGGATATCAAATTGTATGGATCTAAAAGTTCACTGGTGCTTCTCTATGTGGAGTCAAAACCAGGAACTTCAAGCAACACTGCTGGGAGGTACTGCAACACTGCGGGGAGGTACTGCAACACTGCGGGGAGGTACTGCAACACTGCGGGGAGGTACTGCAACACTGCTGGGAGGTACTGCAACACTGCTGGGAGGTACTGCAACACTGCAGGGAGGTACTGCAACACTGCTGGGAGGTACTGCAACACTGCGGGGAGGTACTGCAACACTACGGGGAGGTACTGCAACACTGCTGGGAGGTACTGCAACACTGCTGGGAGGTACTGCAACACTGCAGGGAGGTACTGCAACACTACGGGGAGGTACTGCAACACTGCAGGGAGGTACTGCAACACTGCTGGGAAGTACTGCAACACTGCAGGGAGGTACTGCAACACTGCTGGGAGGTACTGCAACACTGCTGGGAGGTACTGCAACACTGCGGGGAGGTACTGCAACACTGCTGGGAGGTACTGCAACACTGCTGGGAGGTACTGCAACACTGCTGGGAGGTACTGCAACACTGCAGGGAGGTACTGCAACACTGCGGGGAGGTACTGCAACACTGCAGGGAGGTACTGCAACACTGCTGGGAGGTACTGCAATGCTGCTGGGAGGTACTGCAACACTGCTGGGAGGTAC
>VUQJ01035856.1:12180-22396 GCA_015108635.1 Andinoacara biseriatus
GATTAATTCAAAACCTTTCCCACTACCGGCAAGAACCTCACATCAATAGAGGAGTGGGACTTGGAGAGAGATGGAGCAATGGGTATTCTCCCACCGCAGATGAGATGTTACGATAATGTAGTGACTATCATACCTGTTACAGGTCACAGTGTACACCATTACTTCATGACCTTACTGCAGGATTGCTCCAGTGCTGGGCCAGTGTTTTCACCACTTAGCAAGCCGCTATTCAGACACGGAGCAGACACATGCACACAAAAAAACTTTAGTCTGTATCTCCATTCAGGATTGAAAGGGTAGGAGGGGGTATAGGAGCAGGAAAACCAACAAAACAAACACAGTGGAAAGAAAGCATAAAAGCAGGGGCAGAAAACAAGATAGGACAACTAACATTCTAGATTAACCAGGTGCAGCAGTATTAGGAAAGACCCAAGTTAGTATAGTCTTCTGGACATTATATAGATGAAAAATGATCATCTTACCTTTATTTTTTAAAACCATTGTTTTTGGAAACATTAAAAGTAGAGATAAATAAGACCAAAGTTAAAAAAGTTTTGAAACTGTCTTCATTGAGAAGACATTGAGCATGAAATGAAACTAAATTTTAGCAGATACAGTCTATCTGATTTTCACTGGTCTGCGTGAGCAAGCAAAAGCATAGACTTATATGCAGGATTCATCCTGGGGTTTTCCCCTCTCTTTTTTGTTGTTAGCTCTGTAATTTCTAGATGCCAAACATGGTCAGGATTTAGCTGTAAATCTACTAACTTTGCTGGAGCCTCCCTATGCAATCAAAAACCGAGTAACTTGTTAGGACCAAAACTGCTGTGGAGAAAAGGGGAATACGCTATCTGCTGTTGAGATGGTGCAGATAAATCACCCCTATAGAGCGAGCAATCTGTCTCTCACCACTGCCTGTCTAATAATCTAACCATTTGTCAAAGTCTTTGAGATCCACAGTATGTGGCAGGGCCAGGCCAAACACATTGATCCTGGTAAGTATTTCCTCTCTACTGTTTCAAACGCGCTTTAGTCTTCTATACATTAGTGAAGCATCAACAATGGAGAGGTATCTTAAAGTGAATGACATGTGTGCTGTGCCCAGACAGCTAGAGTGATATTTGCAATGGCACAATGGCAATCACAGGTGATCTTGGTATTCAATCTGGTATGAACCCTCACCTTTTTGTGTTTTTTAACTAACTGGCTGAAATTTTGTTCAGCCGCGCTAATCACAACCTCTGAAATGAAATGGCTATATTTGTTGTTTGCATTTCTTGGATTTCACACATTACAAGACAATCAAAAGGTAAGAAAAACCAAAAGACATTTAAAAATGTAAAAAAAAATTAAATGCATTGTAATATGATGTAAGTCGCCTCTGCATGGTCATCCTTCTGATCCACCTACACCTATTGCTTGTAGCAGTGCCTGCTAATTGGGTCTGAAGTTAACATAATTTCTGTGTGCAGATGATTCTGTGGTAGTGAGCATCTTTAATTGAATATCATTATTTTTATTGTGTCCAAACCCTGGAGCACCATTTTGGTGACAGTTTCACATCTTGGACATTTCCTGTCTCTTGATGAACAATCCAATTTCAGGAGGTGGGGGTGGGGGGCATCCACCTGGGACGCATACAAGACTTAAAAGGTCAACCTGTATGTACTAGAAATAACAGAATCTCTGTGAGGAGACATGAGAGGGTTGGGGCTTCAACATGCATTTAGTCGCCATGTTTTTTGCCATAATATATAAAACCATGCAGAAAGTAACAGGATAATTTCAGGGGTAAAATAAAACCCTAGGAAGACGTTAAACATAACAATTTTCTCTAGTAGCAGTATACAGGATCTTAGGGTATAATTACTGTAATATTTACATTTACTTAAACCCTCATGGGGTGCAAAAGGATCGCCTTTTTTACTTGAAAACCTCATTGCATTGTTAAATTAATAAAGCCCAGCCACATAACACTTAAATAGGAGATAGACTAAGAAATGCAGTTGCAAACAGTATTTTACTCAGGTCTGTATAATAAGTGTCCCTGAATGCTCAATAGGAGACATCAGAGAAAACTGATAGCCCGCAGCAGGTTTTTAAATCCAAGAAGTCTTAATTAGTAATTCCAAACATGCTGACATATCCCATAAAATACACTGTGCTGTGTTTCCTTGATTGCTAGAAAGCAAGTGATTTCTTGTTTTCAATTTCCAAGGTTGTGTCACTACATTACCTATAATCAAAGTAAAGAATTCCCTGTTGGGTTTCCTTTGAAGATTACACCTACAGTACCTAATGTCTTTTTCTGATGACTGCTCGTTTGAACAGCACTGATTGCATCATGAGCACAACTATTTGATTAAATAATAACTGTCAATCTGCTACATCCAAAAAAGTCCCAAAATAACAATGGATGTAGTAAGCCACCACTGTAAATTGTCAGTTACTATCACTCCCGTAACAGCGACAGCAAGTTTCAGCCCCTTGTCATATTCAAGAAACCAGTTTAAGATGATCTGAGCTTTGTTACATGGCATGCTAGTCGACTGGAAGCAGCATTCAGATGATGGGTACACTGTGTTCATAAAACTCAGGTAGGCTGTGTGGTCAAGTAGTATTAAGAGGTCCAAAGTATGCCAAGAAGATTTCCCCCACATCATTCCATCACCACCACCAGCCCGTGTCCCTGATACAAGGCAGGATGGATTCGTGCTTTCATGTTGTTTATGTCAAATTCTTACTTCACCATCTGAATGTGGCAGCAGAAATCAAGACTCATCAGGTTCAATTTGTAGCCTCTGTTTCCTTGTTTTTAGCGGACGGAAGCGGCACCCGGTGTGGTCTTCTGCTGCTGTAGCCCATCTGCTTTACGGTTCGATTTGTTGTGTGCTCAGATACTGTATGCCCTTCTGCATACTACAGATGTAACAAATGACTCTTTGAGTTACTGTTGCTTTCTTATCAGCTCAAGGCAGTCTGGCTATTCTCCTCTGATGTGCCACTCACTGGATATTTTCTCTTTTCCAGACCATTATCTATAAACCCTAAAGATGGTTGTCTGGGAAAATCCCAGAAGATGAGCAGTTTCTGAAATACTCAGACCTATCCGGCTGGCACCAACAACCATGCCACCTTCAAACTCACCTTTCTTCCCCATTTTGATGCTCAATTTGAACTTCAGTAGATTGAATTGACCATGTCTACATGGCTAAATGCATTGAGAACTCAGTGACACTATGCTTATTATTTTCCTGATATTTGTATTAACAAGCAATAGAAACGATATGCATAATATATACCTAATAAAGTGGCCGCTGAGTGTATTCACCTCTGGTCAGTGGGACAACAATCAAGTGGAAGGAAAAAGAACAATAACATTGAAATGTTAAAAGAGAAAAGTGTGTCTTGGCTGAGTAGATTTGTGCGTCCACCTGGAGAGATTATAAATTGATGTTGCATTGCAAAGGATAGTGAAGCGGGAAGGGCATACGTCAAGCATACTAGCTGGGTGACATGCGGTACTAAGCAAAAAATGTTTCCAACAGGTTTTCCCATTTTCCAAATGCATGTGATGTCCAGACAATCGATATAATCTCACCTCAACATTACCATCACTTTGCCAAGGTTAAACTCCAATTTCTACCTACAGTAATACATAACGCTGAAATCAATGACATATAGTGAGGAGAAAAACTGTAATGCAAAAAGAAAAAAAGAAAAAAGGCCATTCTTCCACAGTTGTGGCCATGTGTCCTGATTAAACACTCCCACACAAGTGTGCCTGGTGAGGTCATGTAGCACCGTTCAATCATTCTGCCACTATGACAGGCAACCTTCCACCCACCGGCCACGCACATCCTCCCTGGGCTCCCTCCATTAAATAAATTGTGCTGTAATAATCTCTTGGCTCCCAATATTGGTGGCTGAGCACAGAAGCCTATTTTGATTACCCCACTTTCAGGCCAAGCCAGAACCATCTGTAATCTCCATGTTTTACCATCACTACATTAAAGAAGGAATTATTTAATGGGGACTGAAAGAGAAATAGTGTCATTATCCTATGCAATCTCAAGCAACCATTTCCACCATTTTCCTATGTAGATTAGCACTATGGGAGAATAGAATGTGGTGGATGACAGACCATGCTTACACACATTGTTCTCTGAATGTCAAATACATATTAAACTGGGCTCCAAAATGCACGCTTTAGGTAAGTCGCACCCAGATTACGACTCCTGTCCACTTCAAGGAAGAGAATCACCCTTGTTCCAATCATGTACTGTATGTTGCTCCATCTCATTTTTCAATAAATCCAACGATAGAAAGCTGAAGGCCCCATGAGACCCAAACAAATCAATGGCAAAATGTAGTCTCAAATTAACTGTAGTCAACCCGACTGAAATGGAGAAGGCTGTTATTCAATCAGATCCCTACACTCGACACACAAACATAATACACACAGATACGCATGCGAGCACTCACGCTGGTACAGTAAGTGTACTATATCCTCAACAGAAAGCCAGCAGCTGTTAGTGGCTGCTAATGCTTGATAAGGCTGCTAATTCTTGATAAGACCTGTAAAGCTAAACTGCACAACTTTTAAAAATATCTCTGAATTCATTAAGTGAACAGTAACGAAGGGACTTACTTCCCCAATATGTCACAAAGCATAAAGATAGTCTCTGTAGAGGCAGCACAGATACCACTCACAATTTATTCAAATCAACTACGCTGAGTGTTTATTTACCAGTTTAGCGTTCCAAAAGCTGCTTCTAGGATAATAATATCACAACTCAAACACTGAAACCAAACCTGGTTAAGCTAGCAAGTAACCCACAGCAAATGCCTTCCGGAACAATTAATGTAATTTTATGAAGTCAATAAATTGCCTAAAACTTGCCTCCCTTTCATTTCGCGATGCTCTACTTTTCTTTTATGTGTTCTTTGCAAAAGAAGCAAAGTTGTCTGCTCACTTTTATTTTTTCCAGAACAGAACTGAATGCACAGGAGGAATAAAAGGCTGTTGTAACAGTAGACCTTGCAGATGAGATTTGCTTTAATGTTGCAAAGGGATTTAACTGATTGGCAGAAATTGCAGGACAGCCGACCAGACTCTGAGAATGCGATGGCGATAAAATTCCAAAGCTTAATAATAATTATAATAATAATAATAAAAAAAAGTTTGAATGTATGACATCTTCTTTTCTATCTCTCCGGGGAATTGTAGAATACTTTCCAACAGATGTGTCCTCTGGGCCCTGAATTGCTAGAAAATTAAAAGGCTCTTCTTGATCAGAGGGTTGCATACTAATATTGCACCTCATCAGTTGTGTAGAATCCTGCACAATGCTGCTCCTTTGACAGACTCCACTCAAAAGGCTCTATGAAAACAGGTAAGAAAATAATAATCACCTGGTTTCCATCAGAAGAAGAGGAAGACAGAGGATCTATTCTGTGAGAGGGATATCGTTCTGCCGATCAAGCACCAAAATATCCTATCTATAAATTTTCTATGACTTTTAGCGCTCTTTATTTCAAGGACATGCTGCATTGATAGGTGTCAGCGCTATCACTTTTTCACGATTGAGACAAGAAAACCTGCAGAAAGGATCACTAACAAAATGATTCCAGTCTGAACCAGAACAGAGCAGGTATTAATCTCAGCACCAATCATATGTATTGTATATTGTATATGTATTGTTCAACAACCCTATTACCCTCCCACAGATATTGTATGGCCATCGCAGCATTCAGAACATTAATATTTGTCCTTACATAAAAGGGTGCATTGGTAAACTGATCTTATTTTTTTTTTTTCCGTCACCCTCTGGCTAACTGACCGCATCTGCTCACTGTGAGATGCTCGCTCAGAATCGAAGGAGGCTGCTCAGCTTTGGATCTGGAAATGAGGCTGTAGATTGGATTATGATGCCATTTTTAATCTGCCTTTTTCCCTTGCAAGATATTGCTCCTCCCCTGCTTCTTAGTGTTATACAAAACTTGACAAGAGGAGATTTTGCTGAATTCTGCTACAGTGATGACTGTGATTCCTTGTGACACTCTAATTTGAGCTTATAGAGCCAAAGCTTTGATGCAGACATGGGAAGTCACAGAGACCCTTCTCCTCTCCAGGCCCATTAAAAAGTCCCACATATCTCCTTGTGTACTTTAATTAGACTCATCTTGTCCTGTCCCTTATCCTGATTTTAAGGATGTAGGCGTCCATGTATCTCGTTTCGTCTTCACTTTGTCAAAAATGAAATAGTAGCTGTAACTCAATGGCAACAGGCTCTCCAACATAATGTGCTGTTTTCCCACCTTGCATGCAGATTGGTCCAAAATGCTATCTGAGAAATATGAACACGGATTACAAGCAGGTAATTTACCCCCAATAAAATACAGAAAAATGCATTTAAGTGTGTTTTGTCTTTTTTGATGTTCGTCAAAGCAAAATATGCAACGCTCCATGCAGAGTTAACTGAAGCACAGACACAACTTTTTTGCCGTCCTGATTGAGCAGCGCATCTGTGGTTTTAATTGTAGAGTTGAGTAATTACAAAATCAAAGCGCTGAGTGCTCGTACCACAAGCAAATGGTTCTCAGATCACCAAAATGTTTAATTATGGTAATATACAGTATCCATCATCATGCCCCAAACAAGTGGGTGGCCGACCTCAATTTTATTTAATTACTTCTCTCTCAGTGCATCTATTTATTTTGGCAGCTCTCAATGACAGAGTCAAACAAGCGTCTACTTCACTAAAAGAATAGGGTCCCCGTTTTAGGGTCTTGCTCAAAGACACTTCAAAACCAGTGACTGGTGCCAAATCTCTGACCTTTCGGTATCAGGACAGTCTCCCCAAGTGCCAAATCACCCTTCACCTGACATTTAACATGGTGAGTAAGAGAGTAGAGGGGGTCAGAGGAAACACAACCAGCTGGGAGGAGCATAACAAAAATGGCAAGCTGTCTAATACATATCTCATGTCCTCATCATGGCCTGTCCCTAAGTGTGTTTGGATTTACACAGATCATGTGAGCTCTCACCAATAAAACCATACAACTTTGAGAAGCCTACTGAATAATAATGTTTACTCACCGTATCATACAGTATCATTAGTGTACATGAATGTAGTTTGGTTTAAAAGGCTATAAAAGCCAGTCTTACTTGTCAATTAAGAGCCCCCACGTAGCCATAAATCAGAGCTATTTGGCCAATAACAAACTGAGGGGCACTAAAACCAGCAAGAAAACTGCAGGCCTACAATTGAGTGCTTACTCTGACTTCCTTTATTCATGTTTGCTGCTAGAGTCTGCCACTTGAGTAGGAAATAAAACATGATAATTTCTATGACTTGCATTCACTTTAAATAAAATAACAACCCTATTTTTAATATAATGTATAAAGAAAGGAGAAAAATAATCATTTGGAGCTTTTTGTAAATGAAGACCTCATCATGAACTTTAGCAATGGTAAATGTCAGCTCATATTTTCTCCAAAACAGCAGAAGAAAGCAACCAGTGACGGGTCGTTCTATAGCAAATGTATCTATAGGCCTCCATAGCAATATAAAGATACACTAAAACTAATGAATATGTTTCTTCTATTGTGTTATGACACTCAAGAATATCAGGATAAATCTATGCAAATTGTTAATTTTAGGAATTATATAAAAACAAAAAGTTAATGTTGTGGACTTTGTAAAATGTAATCTTTAATGTGAACGAGTAAGAGGGGAGATGGAGTAGTGCAAAACTCAACAAAGAAAAAAAAAAGGTTTCTGAATTGACTAATGCCCCAATAAATGAGACACACCGTGAAAAACATCTGGGCCAATTCAGGGTATCGATGATAACATCATGTTTTATTGTGAACCTTTTTTTTTTTTTCCTTTTGAGGTGAGCAAGTGTGATGTGTCTAAATTTACCTGAAATCACTGTAGGGGTGAATTATCCAAAATCCGGCGGATTTAACCCGCTCTTGTTCCCGTTCAACTGCCTTCTCACTTCCAAACATCCTCAGGGAGAACTTGTTGACCCCTGGTTGAAGCATTGCTCCTAACTGTCTGTGTATGAACCCAGCCTGATATAATCTCTCGTCGTCCGGCAGAATTTGATCAATGCCATCCAACTTTATAAACCCTGACTGCTGGTCTGGAGAATCAGTTTGGGCGCCACCGCCGGTGCTGGCCTCCTGCGCACCTTGATCCGGCTGCCCATCACCGATGGCTCCGGGGGGGCTCTCTTCGCTTGGGGTGACATCCCCTTCAGTGATGAGGCGTCTTTCCTCCGCCGAGTCCGAGTCGTGCACATGTCGACTTGTGATGGACGAGAGGCTGCCTCGAAATCTCCGACAATCTCCATTTGAGCTGGTCTTCATCGGTCTCCCTATGTCCGTCTCCATGATCACAGACTCCCCACTTTTGGTTTCGCCGATGCCTTTACAGCTTCCTCCAGAGGTCGGCGACGGTGACGGTAGAGGCTTCATCCTAATGCTCTTCCTCCGGGTGTCCTTGTCTGCGTCTTCTCCTTCACCCATTATAGATGTTTTCTGTCCAATGTGCTGTGGCAAACTGTAGAGCCTTTTACGCATGGAGGAGTGCAACCTGTCCATTATGACATTGAGACACAGTGGGAAAAATTAAATAAATCCAGACTGTTAGCCTATATTGTACTGGTTATTGCCACCAGCCCCGCGCTCCCTATCTGTTTGTGAGAGCGATCAGTCTGGAGCTAATCTGAATCCCTGAAATCCTGCTACACATGACAAGGACCGCCGTGGCTCTACTGAAACAGATGAGGGATATTCTTTTTCATAATCAGACTACCTGACAGTTTGCATATGTCCTCACGCACACCCTGGGCGGTCCGCATGCCCACTGCGTCCCCCATGTACATCTTTGTGCCGTTCCGACATTGTGCGCAAAAGTGGAAAAACTGCCTGAAAGTCACCTTAGCGTGACATGTGAGACGTGCCGACGGACGGTGATATGGAGACCAGGGAAAGGTCATGCACGACGAAGGATGCTCTTTTCACAAGACGTCTTGCCAGCTGTCATTAAAAAAAAAATAAAAAACGCAACACAATCGTCCAAAAATACAGTAAAGCATTCCAGGGACCGCTGACATCACTGATCCATAGTCGGGGTGCGTTTTGGTGAATTGTGAATATTCATGATGCTGATCTATTGGGTTGCCATAGGAGCGAGAACTGCAAATAAGCTCAGCCCACCTTGTTTAAAGGGGAAAGCTCTCTCCATTCTTAAAATGCTCCCCCGTTCTTTTAAGTTAAGGCTACAGGTAGCCAGCATGCCCATTGTCAAAGCATGGTGTTGTCTTCTGCTGGGAGAGACCAAGAAGCCTGCTTGCCATTGCTGTAATCAGTCTGATCTACTGCGTAATTTGCGCACACAAATACAGATGAAGCTAGAATAGGCTCGTCTGTCATTTGGTAAGAAGCTCTTGTATAAAATTACTGGTATGCGAGTGGATTCTCAAATGGCAATAAACAAATATGGAAAGCGCCGTAAGTCAAGATTATTTGCCCAACTATGCGTTTATAAAGGAATGCCATACCTCTGTGTTGTTACTGTTCAATGAAAATATTTTCCTCTTTTTTCCCTTTTCTTTCTTTTTTGCAGTGTGATTTTTGCAGCTGATAATAAACAAAAATTAGGCTAAGGGATTTTTTTCTTTTGAATGAGGCTTTAATTAAATTATTTAATTTGACAAGTGCCTTTACTGTGAATGAAAATGTAACCTTAATTGATTTTTTTCCATTCATTTATTCACAGTGCCTAAAGCAGAAGTATGTCAGTTTCATTGCAAGGACATCTTTCACAATATCATCAGTATAGCTTTGACAAAAGTTATATAGTTTCTGTAACAGCTAGTGTTCTTAAACAAACCTAGATACAAATCCTTAGCAAATTTAATTTTATCAATAATTTTTAGTAGATGGTTAAAAATGGCTGACTAAACCAGACTTGTTTCACTACTAACAAATTATGTTAGTTTTTATCGCTTCACCAACATTTACACTGAGAAAGATCAATGTCAACAGGCTCTGCAGGAAGGCTATATATAAAAACTTTTATCATCTATTTCATTGGATAACGTAGGACTAATATGGACGTGTTGTTTGAGACCCTAAAGAAAAATTGAAGGCCATTTGCTAACATAATAGCTACAAGTAAATTTAATTTACGAGACA
>VUQJ01035859.1:0-10953 GCA_015108635.1 Andinoacara biseriatus
AGAAGAAATAAGAAGAAACACTACATAACTAGCGCGGTGGTTAGCACTGCTGCCTCACAGTTTGAATACCATCTGGAAGGCCCGGCCTCTCTCTCACTGGAGTTTGCATGTTCTCCCCGTGTCTGCGTGGGTTTCCCCCGGGTACTCCGGTTTCCTCCCACAGTCCAAAGATGCATGCACTTACTGGGGTTAGGTTAATTGGCTAATCTAAATTGCCCACAGGTGTGAGTGTGTTTCTGTGTTGGCCCTGTGACAGGCTGGCGACCTGTCCAGGGTGTACCCCGCCCTCGCCCTATGTCAGCTGGGATAGGCTCCAGCCCCCCGTGACCCTGCAAAGGAAAAGCGGAAGCGAATGGACTACATAACTTTTCATAAGTCTCGCCTGTTAACTGAAAGTGACTCCAGGTGACAGTCTCATGAATCTGGTTAAAATCCTCCAAAAGTGCAAACTGGTTATTAATAATTGTGTATTTTTGTTTGACAATGCTGCATGTTGTCTTTGTTTTTGTGTTTTTATTATTATTTTTTGTCCTTTCAGTTGAATTTATCAAGTCTTTAAATCTATTTTCATTACATTGTGTCTGCCTTATTGGCTGCACGTCAGTCCTGTGTGAGGCACTTCGGACTGCATTAATCTGCAGGAAATGGGCTATAAAAATAAAGATTGATTGTGCAATGTTTGAGCTTTTCTTAACATTAGAAACAAAAACTGGACACCTTAAATCCCAACTCTGTGAATTTACCAATTGGTAATGCAGTAGAAGTTCAGTGTGATGCTCCATTCAGTATTTGATTTCTTACTGTATTTCTTACAGGCCCGTGAAAGTGATCCGCCTCCTGGCGAGAGACACTGTGGAGGAGATCATGTACTCTCGCGCAGTGTCCAAGTTGCAGCTCACCAATACAGTTATTGAAGAGGGACGCTTCTCTTTACTGGATCAAGTTCAGTCAGCTGCAGCAGGGCTGCAGGTTTGTGACCACAAAAACAGAACTGCATCTCTCAGTCTTTCAGTGCGCTGTGTGTGCGTGCGTGCACGTGCGTGTACGTGCGTGTGTGTGTGTGTGTGTGTGTGTCCACTTTCAAAACTTTTCTAGTTCTCACCTCCTCTTCTCACATTTGCTCACATTTCCTCTCCCACACAGCTAAGCGAGATCTTGAAGTTTGGGGTTGATAAGCTTTTGTCATCTGATGAGAGCTCCATACAGGATGTGAAACTGGAGAAGATCCTTGGGCCGTCACGTAATGGTCAGTGGATGGATGATGAGGACTACTCAAAGCTTGAAGAAGAGGAGGAGGAGGAGGAGGAATTGAAGGGATCTGAAGCTGATGGGCAGAGTATGTTTAATTTCATTTTTTCCCTTTCAAATTTCAAATCACTGTGGACTATTCTTAGTGTGTGAGTTTCATAAAGGCGTTATATAATGCAGGTGGTGGTGTGGTATGCTGAACATGTTGTTCCCACAAGTAAACCTCTCACTTTTACTTTTGGCTCTTGAACTGTAAACCACACATGAGCTTTCCTCTCTTGGGGTCATATTTGCTTCTCCAAGTATTGCTAGAATCAGAGCAAATCTGCAAACAGAATTGCTCTGATTGCTCTGTGACTTATTTATTGCACTCTTGCTGCTTTGATAGGAAATAAGAGGGTAAATGCAGCCAGGTGCTGCTAATTAAATGCACTTTATTAACTCATCAGCAAATGTGAGCACCTCTGTAAAAGCAGACATTTTAAGTAAATTCACCTCTAAGTTGGACCATGCAGTGCTCAAAGAAACTGCACAAAACCCAAGAGCTACATCTCAAACTCACTTAGCATGTTAACTGTTGAAGTTCATGATAGTGCAATTAGAAACAGACAGAACCAATATGACTTGGTTGGAAGGATTACCAGGAGAAATCCTCTTCTTCTCCAAAAAGAACATGGCACCAGGGCTTAGCTTTGCAAAGTTGCATCTGAACAAACCGCAGGACGACACAATGCCAAAGTGGAGATGTTTGGCCACAATGCACGGCAACGCATTTGGTGAAAACCAAAGACAGCATGTCAGCACAAACGCCTCATCCGCAGCATCTCTGTAGTGGTGGAGGGGAGATGATTTGGGCTTGTTTTGCAGCCACATGACTCTATGAACTCCTCTGTATAACAAAGTATTCTAGAGTCGAATACGAGGGCGTCTGTCTGACAGCTAAAGCTTGGCCCGAACTGGGTCACACAACATGACAATGATCATGCTGCAAAGTCCAGTCGGTGCCCCTCACACAGCTGCAACCTAACAGCTAGTTGCACAGCATGGCATAACTAGCAATGAGTACTTCATTACCATAAAGAAAAGCCTGTTTACTGATGTGCCATAAAATTATCACTGTTTTCAAACCGTATAGTTTGGGGCATCATTTTGAAATGTGAGTTATGGACAGCAGAGAGGAGAAGGAAGGTGCTCTATTAAAATACATGAATCTAGAGCAAAATATGTTTGAACCAAAACTCAAAGTGATGACTTTGTAAAAGGAAGTCAAACCACAGCACAGGAAATGAAAGTCGGGGAGGCCATTAAGGAGAGGATTTTTCTGAGAAAGCGTATTGGCAGCTTTTAGGGTGCTGTCTGAGGACAACCTCGTCCTAGTCGTCAAAGATTTATATTACAGGTAACTTAAACGGTCAAAGGTCTTTTGTGTTTTTTGCATAAAATTTTGCACACATATGTTCAGTAAGTCTGAGAAATGCTGGCTTTGTGAAACTTGTGGAAATATGTGCAAGACCAAAATGACAGATTTGTTGTTGTTGTGTGCCTTATATTCCTCCTCTACACTTCCTCTGCTCTTCATCGGAGAGTACGCAGTCTTTTCTCTGCTTGTGATGATTAACTCGACTCACCGTCCTGCTGTCCCCTCCCCTCCTTTAGACCACATGTACTTCTTCGAGGGCAAAGACTACAGCAAGGACCCCAGCTCTGAGGACCAGAGGAGCTTTGATCGTTTGCTGGAGCAGCAGCTGGCTGAGTTTCAGAGAGCAGTGGGAGAAGGACGAGCTCTGCGACGCAAAGCTGGAGTAAGACTCGCTGACAGAAATGTTACAGAGTTTAAATTTGGCAGATGTGTACAAGATGTAACCCACCTGAGGATAGTTATATAATCTAATACACACACACAAATAATTTTGAAGAATACAAAATTTGCCATGTCAGATATTCCTTGTGGCCCTGAGAGTTTGGACTTGGACAAAACAGTTTCCAACTAATTAGAGGAACATTTAGACCGGAGGTTACGGTTACTCCTCAACAAAAACAAAAGCATTCAATCATCACAGTTAAACTTTAAGGATATCAAGTTAGGGAGCAGGATTCGCTTTTTCCATTTCACCTGATTTGGTGCAGATGAAGGAGACAACAGGTGCACTGGAGTGGCAACAACAAGACAGCCCCCAAAAAGGGCAGCACAGCATAACATGCCTAATCACAGCATTTCAGGTTGCCAAGAAAATATCCTGCACACCTTCCCACCACTCTTAGTACCAACCAAGCATTGTTTAAACACCACCGCCTTACCTGAGTATTGTTGCTGATCATGCCTGTCCCTTCAGTGTACCCATCTTCTGATGGCTGCTTCTACCATGTACTGTAGTCAGACGGCCTCACAGTCACCAGAACCCAATCCAACAGAGCCCCTTTGGGATGTGGTGGAACAGGAGATTCATACAAAGCTGCTGCAACTGTGAGATGCTTTCATGTTAATGTGGACCAAAAATCTCTCAGTAATGTTTCCAGCACTTTGTTGAATCTGTGACATGAAGAATTAAAACAGCTCTGAAGGCAAGCGCAACCTGGTACTAGCAAAGTGTTCCAGTGAGGCATATAGAAAAAAACATATCGGGGAATAAAAGTGCATTTATGAATCTGTTTTTACTGTCGCTCAGCAGGGAAAGACAAACACTTTAGGTGCTGTTAACAAACTTTAGACCGTCAGAGGTCCGAGGGATCTTCCAGACACGGTGATGCTGTTTTCCAGAGGATTGATTAGTCAGTAGGTGGCAAGTTTGTACCTGTTGATCTCTGGTCTGCAATTTAGGTCTGCAGCATAATTTACCATGGAAATGTATCACAGAACCACCTTTGAGCCACTGAAAACCCAGGGTTGACCGTCAAGTTACCTGGTATCCAAATCTTGCTTTGTAGTACAGGCCTCGGGTCTGGGCAGCATTTTTCTCTGGAGGGCCACGTTTACTTAAAGTAAGCAATGCGCCATTCAATGTTGTTATCAATAAAAATATTATTTACATTAAGAAAATCATCGAAATAGTGTTAGCAGTTAAAAATGGCTAACTTCTGCCTGACGCTTCACAGGTACATCTATGAAAGGAACTGGATTCAAGTTAAGCAGTTCAGACTTGTTTCAGGTTATTCACAATAACACTGCCTCTTTTATTTTTTTGGTGGGGTTGTTGTGTTTTCCTTTCTGAATGTTGTGGGCCGGATTGAAATGTTCTACAGGTTTCTGGTCCCCGGGTCATATTCATCTACACACCATAATCTCTCCTACAAAGGGAGGTCTTTATTCTTTGGCTATTAGTCTATTTATGGTTTTGTTTTTTGCTACCAGATGTGGTTGTGAATTAAAAAGTGCAACCACAGCATTCTTGTGGCAAGCATATTTCTCCCCCACAGAAACAGTATTGTAGCTCCTCTGGTAGGCAGGCAGGTTTTTAACTCTGGAGAAGCTGTTGGAATTGTTCTTCAAGTTTAGAAGTGTTGTTTTTTGTTGGCTTATGTCACTTCAACATGTTTCACTAGCAAATAAAATTAAAGCTTGAATTTATAGAAAACTGAGGACTTTCATACTTTTATAAGGTCAAAATTTGTCAACTTCATGATTACGAAAGGTTTGCTCTGTACTGGAGGGATTTTCACTGCATCGGTATTTTTCAGTGTTTGATACATAGAAAGCATCCTCAGTTGTATAGTTACACTGATAAGCCCAGTGGTGTGAGGTTTGTATGAGTGTGATTTGATTTTTTTTTTTTTTCTCTCTTTTCTCATTGTCTTCCCAGGTTTCACTGTCCATAGACCTTGGGGTTCCAAAGAGGAAGAGGAAACCTCTTACGGAGGCCGAGCTGGAGCTGAGGCGGCAGAGGAGGGAAGAGGCTGCAGCCAAGAGAGCTAAAATGCAGGAGGAGATAAAAAAGAAACAAGAAGAGCAGAAATATAAGAAAAAGTAAAGATTTATCAGTTCATTCACTTTTTAAATTGCTGAGACTTCTTTGGCCCTAACGGTTTTGCTTTTGTGTGGATTTATCGTGCAGAATGGCCTGGTGGGAGTCGTGCGGCTACAGATCTCGGTGCCTGCCGTCTGTGGACAGCGATGAAGAGGAGGAAGAAGAGGAGGAGGATGGCAGCATATGCTCCACAGACTCTGACAATACAGATATCCACTACATTCTGGGGGATGTTACTCATCCTCACACCGCTCAGGGAGACGCCATCATCGTCCACTGTGTTGGTACGCCCTCTGTGTTGCTTATTACCACGTAAAGGATCACTTTTCTATCAGACACAGATGCCGACTAAGTAATAGAATAGGCTAATAAAACACAAGAATTATGTTCAATTATGTCCAAAACTGAAGCACAAACATCCTAGTAATCTCCAAAAAAGAGCCAGATCTGCACCAGATGCAGCAGGTTTGTATATTGGATTGTGTGAAAGTGCCAGATAAGATGTCACGCGAACATGTCAGGTGTTGTGCAAGGAGATTAAAATTGTCTTCATTTGGCAGTTCAAACAAAACAACAACTGGCAAGGTTATAAATGCAGGTGTGCTTTTGGTTTGGTATTTGGCACAAAAACCTTAAAACCACAGTATGTGTTATTTACCAGAGTAGTGATTCCTGTGTAGATGACTCAGGTCGGTGGGGAAGAGGAGGTCTTTTCACAGCGCTGGAGGTGAGATCAGACGAGCCGCGGAAGCAATATGAGTTCGCTGGAAAGATGAAAGGTAAGATTAACAGGAACAGTTAGTAGTCTTTTCTTCTGTGGTGGTCTGGTTGAAGAATGAGTCACAAAATGGATTATGGTTTGTTTCAGATTTGGACCTTGGAAATGTGCTGCTGTTCCCAGTTGATGACAAACAGTCCAGACTGAACGGCCAAGATCGAGTTGGTTCTGGTCAAATAATTTTGCTGCATGATGAAGTTCTCCTGTCTGGAAATGCATGCTTATTTCACAATTATTTCACAGATCTCTAGTTTCTTGACAGTAGTAGTGATCAGCTGTGTGATATACTTGCTTTGGGTTACTGTGTGGCGGCAGGGCTGCCAAGGTGTGGGAAAGCAGCACCCAGTAACGTGCAGCAGTGATCAGATAAAACCTTTAACCACCTTCCATCTACTCCCTTCGTCTCCACCCCAGTTAGCCCTGATAGTGGCACAGCAGCGAGACAAGGCAAACAACCTGTCTGGGATCTTTCTAACTGCTCTGGATGAAGGGCTGAAGAAGATTTACAAAGCAGCCAAAAGAGACAAGGGTACAGTTAAGCATTTTGTGCCACTTTAATAAGAGAAAGTGTGAAATGTTTTTTCATGCAGACTTTACGTGTTGCCTGTGCTAAAACAAACCCCTGTAAATGGTGACTGTAGATACCTGAGGATGTTTGAGGACAGAAAGGAAGCAGCAGCACCTTAAATGGTGTGTTTTAAACTGGATTGGCAGGATTTACGGGACCTGCCGTGTATCATCTTCTGTGTGCACACGGACACATTCTCGTAAATGCAATTGCAGAAGATCAGCGCATGAAACAAGAGTTTATATTTCCTCTGCTTTTTTTTTTTTTTTTTGTGCACACTAGATGAACTGATAACACCTTGCACTTGCAGCTTTTGCTGTTTATACCCCTAAAATCAAACCAATACTTTTTTAGGAACCTCGTTAATCTTTCAATTAGTAATCTAGGCAGGTGCATTTGCCCTTTGAATATTATGTGTTTTTATTCACTACAGTGTTTTAAACCCTCCGCACTAAAAGACTCGCAGCATTAAAGACTGCAGGAGGCTGCTGCTAACTATCGTGTTAACCCTTCTTGTCTCTCTCTACACAAAGCAAGTGTTCATCTTCCACGTATTGGCCACGCCACTAAAGGTTTCAACTGGTACGGCACAGAGAGGCTCATCAGGAAGCACCTTGCTTCCAGAGGCATCCCCACCTTCATGTATCTTTTAATGCTTTCATGGCATGAACTCAGTGGCACATTAGTTGGGATGTCTGTCATTTTCTCTTAACCAAACTCTCAGATACTATCACAGCAGAAATGTCAAAAAAACAGCTGTGCCCCCGACATCCACCTCAGCAACCTCAGCATCAACATCCTCCCCTGGGTTACAGTTGCATAACTCTGATGACACAGACTCGGCGACCCCAGGGCCCTCGGCTGCACTCCAGACCCCTGCAGACCTCCCCAGTTTCATGACGGGGGTCCATGTGTTTTTCTACAACTTGGCTGCATCAGAGAGGAAGAGGTTGGCCCGCTATCTTATCACATATCCTTTCAGACTGGGTACCACAGCTTGATGTTTGACTGTGTCAGTTATTGATTCCTTTGTGTGTGTAAATGTGGCAGTTTGTGTGGTTTTGTTGAGAGAAGAACCCGAAAAGCTTGAATGCCACAACAGTGAACGGCAGAGGTGCAGTGCCACCGCTGCACGGCATTAAAATAATGTCATAAATCCTTAGCTGAAGTGCACTTATGATGGAGAGGAGGAGGAGATCATGAGTCCGGATGTCACCCACATAGTAGCAGAGGTTGAGAATGACATCCACTCACAGGTTAGTGTCATGGTAACGCTCACTGATGGTTATCTGATGTTTGACATACATAATCTGTTCCAGTAATATTTATTTGTCGAGGTGGGATGGAAAATGTTTATAAGGCGTTTTCTTGAAGCAGATAAAGTTTCTTTGTTATAAATTATGTAAAATAGAAATATCATCTCTTTGTTTGAACCAGGAGCTCCAGGATCTGCTGTGTCAGTACAGTCGGGCTGTTCCCGTGCAGAAGGCCTGGCTCGAGTCCTGCTTCTCCAAGCAAAGAAGAGTCAACACTGCACAGTACTTGCATCAGCTCAGATAAAACCCTTTTTATGTTAATAAATTTGGGCTTTGTCACAACAAAGTAAATGATCTCTCTTGGATGCTTGACACATAGTGCAGATCATTTCATAGAAATTAAAATTAACTATTTTTAATTAAAGTAATGAGTATATCAAAGAAAGGAGGCAGTTTAAGGTGTTTTTCATAATACGTTGCTATGTTTACAAGAAAGGGGGAAGGAACATCATAAAGTTATCCATCCATTAAGCTGTCATAGGGCAAAGGCAGGTCACCATGAAGACGGGTGGTTTGAAAGAGGAGTAAAAGCAGCATCTGTGTCCACTGTGAACAACCATCACTGAACAGAGGAGGTGGATTACGTCACCAACTTTCCCTGCTTACAATGCTGTCCTGAGCTCCTTTCCCAGGTGCCTCAACCCCCATTCACACCTTTTGTTCACGTGACCTCAACAGGTCACGTGATAGAGTGGGGCGAAGTCTGTGCTGGGTTCACTGGTCTAAAAAAAATATATATTTGCTAATACTTTATAACAATCATTAATGAACTGTAAATTACTAGTTAATTAAGTTATTATTTAATGAACTATCAATTTAGAGTAATTTTACTGTTAATTAAATGTTTTCTATTTATTAATAATGATAAATTGTTTATGCTATTAAAATTTTGAAGTAGCATTATTTTCTTACTCTATCAGTAAGAAAATAAAGTTGATATTGTATCATGAAATAAGATAGTCACTTCATTAGGTACATCCGTTCAACTCATTATCATGAATATCAATCAGCCAATCACCTGGCATCACTCATGGAGACACGGTCGAGACGACCTGCCGAAGTTCAAACTGAGCATCAGATTAGGAAATAAAGGTGATTTAAGTTTGAACGTGGCATGGTTGTTGGTGCCAGATGGGCCGGTCTGAATATTTCAGAAGCTGCTGATCTGCTGGAATTTTCTCGAACAACCATCTCAGAGAATGGTCCAAAAAAGACAGCATCCAGTGAGCAGCAGTTCTCTGGGTGAAAATGCCTTGTGGATGTCAGAATGGGCGGACTGCTTCAAGCTGATAAGAAGGCAGCAGTAACAAAACAAACAAGAAACACTCATTAGAACTGAGGTATACAACACGTCAACCCATGAAGCCGATGGGCTTAAGGAGAAGACCACACTGGGTGCCACTCCTGTCAGCTAGGAACAGGAAACTGAGGCTACAGGCCACACGGGCTCACCAAAATTGGACAACAGAAGACTGGAAAAACACTGGCTGGTCTGATGAGTCTTGTTTTCTCCTGCAATATTCAGATGGTATGGTCAGAATTTGTCGTAAACAAGAAAGCATGGATCAATCCTGCTGTGTATCAAGGGTTCAGGCTGCTGGTGTAATGAGGGAAATGTTCATGCCATACTTTGGGCACCTATCTGAGTATTACTTAGTCCTCTTTGTCCCTTTTGGGACATAAGGCCACTAAGCCCTCCCTCGTGTGCTGATACCTTGTCGTAGTAGGGGAGCTTGTGTGTCTCAAGGACCCTTGAGAGCTATACCGGCAGGGGCTTGAGCTCCTGGCAGGTCTAACCAAGCTGAGCAGGTCTTGGGGTAAAGGCCATACAAAACTCAGCACCAGGTTCTCCTTTCCTCTGGGAAAGTTAGAACAGCTGATGTCTCAGAGATGGAAAGCGACTGCTATGAAGCTTTGCATCTCTGAGCAACATCTGTCCCCCAACAGTGGGATGGGCCTCTTAGAATTGAACCCAAACCACAACCTTTTCCTAAACCTAACGAAACAACAAGTGAAAGCAAAACTGAGCATTAAAGGAACTGCAGTCGGCTGGTTCGCAGTCTTGTGATTACACGCTGGCTACCGTCTCTCTCTACTTACATAAGCTTTAAAGCAAGCGTTACACACCAATGAGACAAACAGGACCAGAGTAAAACACATGGATGGGTCACCATTCTGTACTCCCTCCTGGCTGAAGAAGTCGTAAATGCATAAAGATATATATACAGAGGAAAAATGACTTCTGTGGTGATTTTAAATATATACAAAGTACTTACCATTAGCTGAGATTGACCACTAATTGAGGTCAGCCGCTCAGATAGACCTCAGCCTGCTTGGGAGCCTGAATGAATGTACTCAGCTCGAATGTTAGAACATGAGCAGAGAAGAAAAAACTAATTTGCTGGGCCTCGTGCAGTCACAGCCCCCCTGGATGTGTCCACGTCTCGGTTGTCACTATCCCCATGGCCTAGTATTTACTATTCTGTAATTGTTAAAATAAATGTGTTGATAGTTTGTGCCGTTGCAGTTGTACTGTGTGAATCTGTGTTGAAATTTTTTCATCACAGTGTGATATTTGCACCTTTTGCCTTCATTCACACTGCGCAGAGGACGGACTGAAGATTTTGCTGGTTTTGCCTCAAAACAAAATCTTGTAGGTGTATTACTATATTTACATTTTTGAAAAAAAATGACACCTCAACATTGCCTGTGAAATTAAATTACTAAAATTTACCATAAAATCCAAATAATAAAAAAAAGCTCTTTAAAAGAAAAGCGTCCAGGCAGATTTAGATTGTTTTGCATCTGAACTCTTCATGTTTCTATATTAATTTAAAAAAAAAATTACAACCAAAACAGCTTCTGAAAAGTAGATTGTGAGTAGATGAACTTGTTGCTCTCATGTAACATTTATTGTTTCCCGTGCTCATTATAGCTATAATGAGAACAACTGCACACAACTGCAGTGTTTCAATAACAGCAGTCAACAGAGAAGAACATGCAAGTGCAAGACTTGCACATCACATCACTAAAATAGTATAAATTTGAAAGGAAAATTGATGTATCAAATGATAATATATT
>VUQJ01035860.1:0-11028 GCA_015108635.1 Andinoacara biseriatus
CCTCTCAGCAGAAACACAAACACACACACACACACACACACACACACACACACACACACACACACACACACACACACACACACACACACACACACACACACACACCAGTGCAATAAACAGCTGCCCCAAAATTAATAATATTCAGTGCTCTGTGATTAAACAGACTGAATATGTTTAAGCTCTAAAAACATTGATGTGCCACGAGGAATATGTTTCAGTGTCAGTACCTGAATGTGGTTATATCTCACCTTATTAAATAACCTGCAAGCAAATTTAATCCCCCCAATACATATTACATAAAGAGGAAAAGAAGAGCAGTCATTTTGCATATGAATTCAATATTTGTCATTTTGCGAACTGAGCTTGTGAATGATATGTGCTCATTAGTGGGCTCTGCGTGGTCATTTGTAATCATTTGTCTCAAGAACAAAAAGCTCATAGCTTATGTGAAATAAAGTATCACCTCATTCTGTTCATAAATACAATTACGGTGCGATTAAGCACCACAGCAGTTCTTAGTTTTACTCCGAGCTGGAAGGAAAGAGCCGAGTGTGTGCAGAGCAGCTCAGCTGGTGAGCCCCTCTGGCCTGACAGGAGTCACAAGGCTGAGGGTACTCTGACAGTGCTATTACTGCACTGAGATGAGATTGATAAAGATTTGATGAATGAATGACCACAAATTTACCAGCCACTCGTCTGCTCCTGCTTCTTCTTTGGGGGTTACCACAGCGGACCATCTGCCTCCAGCATCCTCCTCTGTCACACCAACCTTCTGCATGTTCTCCTTCACTACATCCATGAAACTTCTCTGTGGTCTTCCTTCTTTCTTCCTGCCTAGCAGCTCCAAAGTTATTCCCAATGAAAATTACAGTATCTTCAGCTCTGCCATTTGCAACTTCACCGCCTCTCTTTTTATTAGTGCTACTATCTCCAATCAATACATAAGAGCAGGTCTCACTACCATCTTTTAAACCTTCCTTTTCACTTTTGCTGCTATCCTTCTGTCACAAATCACCCCACTCCACCCTGTCTGCACTCTCTTCTTCAGCTTCAGTCAGTTGCTTTGGATGGTTGACCCCAGGCATTTAAATTCATCTATCTTCACTTCCTCTAATCCTTGGAGCTTCACCATTACACCTGTCTCATTCACACACCAGTATTTTGTCTTGCATCCATTGACTTTAATTCCTCTTCTTCCCAGGGCATACCTCCACCTCTCCAGGTTCTCTTCCACCTGCTCCCTACTTTCACCACAGCTCACAATGCCGTCTCCAGACATCAGAGCCAACAAGAAGGGGCTCAGAGCCAATCCCTGATGCACTCCGACCCCAACCTTGTATTAGTCACTCCTCACTCCATACAACTCACCACTGCCTGTGCTCATATGTACATGTCTTGCACCATCCTGACATCCTGCGCTGCCACTCCCGATTCCTCATGCATTGCCACAGTTCCTCTCTTTGCACCTGATCATATACTTTCTATAGATCAACAAAGACACAGTGCAACTCCTTCTGACCTACTCTGTATTTCTCCATCAGCATTCTCAAAGCAAGCATTGATTCAGTAATGCTATTTCTCAGCATGAAGCCACACTGCTGCTCACTGATCGTCACCTCTTCTTATTAACCTAGGTTCAGCAGCTCTTTCCCATAACTTGGTATGGCTCATTGCATTGCCCCTATTCTTTAATATTGGTATCGGTGCACTTCTCCATTGTTCAGGCATCCTCCCGCTCTCCAGTTCTTAAACAATCTGTTGGAAAGTCCACTGCCCTCTCTCTATAACTGCATAAGGAGGTCAGGGATGGCAGAGAAGTATAAGGACAGTTAGACAGTGGTGAGGTGTTCAGTAAGAGTGACAGGTGGGTGCTGTAGCTTTTTGAAGTAGAGCAGGTAATCTACTAATTGGAAGGTTGGTGGTTCGATCTCTGGCAGCTCCAGTCTGCATGCCAAAGTATTCTTGAGCAAGATACTGAATCCCAAGTTGCTCTGCGATCCACCCACTGCAGTGTGGATGTTAGATAGAAAGAAGTGCTTGTGTGAATGTGTGAATAAGGTATGTTGTATTAAATGCTTTGAGTGCTCAATGTAGAGTAAAAAAGTGTTACATAAGAACCAGTACATTTACCATTTACAAATGGGTTCAAGGTCAGGTGTGGGATTACATCAGGGATTGGCTCTAAGCCCCTTCTTATTTGCTATAATGATGGACATGCTGGTCAGGCAGGAGTCTCCATAGATTATGATATTTGCCGACAACATTGGGAACTGTAGAGAGAGTAGGGAGCCGGTAGAAGAGAGGTGGAGGTATGCTCTAGAGAGAAGAATAAAAGACATTAGAAGCAAGGAAGAATACATGTATGTGAATGAGAGGGGGACAGGAGGAAAGGTCAACATGCAAGGAGTAGAGATACTGTAGCACTGAGACCTGCTGTGATGTAGGAGATGGTGGCAATGACAAAAAGAAATGAGGTGGAGATGGAGGTGGCATAGTTGAAGTTGTGAAGGTTTGCAGTGATCAAAATGAACAAGATTAGAAATGAGAACATGAGAGGGACAGCTCAGGACGAGTTGTTTGGAGACAAAATTAGAGAAGCAAGGCTAAGACGGTTTGGAGGGATAATACATATAATGGACAAAGGATGTTAAATATGGAGCTGTCAGGCAGGAGGAAAAGAGGAAGACCTCAGAGAAATTTCATGGATGTGGTGAAGAAGGATGTGCAGAAAATAAAATGGTAATAGGGTGAGCTGGTGAGATGATCCACTGTGGTGACCCCTGAAGGGAGCAGCTGAAAGCAGAAAAAAGCTGCTTCTAAAATCAAGTTTTCCTCCATTTTGTCACCTTTAAGTAATGTGTGAGCTCACTTCAATTTGGTGCTGGCACCTCAAAACTTTAATATTTTTATTTTGGAAGGCAAGCATGTTCTCAATTCATACACAACAGCAGTCTCTTGGCAGTGCCCACCCACCACACTGCCACCTAAGGTGCTGCCTCGTCCCCTGCTGCTTATATATATATCATTTAACTCAAAATCACCATCTTTGCTGGGATTAATTCAATACCATTCAATTCAATTTAATTCAATTTGATTTATTTATTCATAAAGGCAATTGTTGTTGTGAATTGGCACTTACAGTAAAGAACCTACAATGTTAGAAAGAAACCCCAACAATCACACAAAGTCCTATGAGCAAGTACTTGGCGACAGTGGGATGAAAAAAAATCCCTTTTAACAGGAAGAAACCTGCAGTAGAACCAGGCTCGGGGATGCCAGCGATCTGCTGCAACCGGCAGCACAGACAGGCAGGACACAAGGCAAATTATAGGAGAAAGAGTTAAAGGTTAATAATTGATAATAAATTAGTGATTATAAACACAGATTGAAACGAGATGAGTGAAGAAGAAATTCTCAGCATTTGGGTCCACTTTCCACATCCTCATTCTCAGCCAATGACACTGCTAGTAACAACAAGGTACTACGAGCTCTTTAAGATATCGCAGGGCCTGATTATTCATGATTTTGTATGCAAGGAGAAGGATGTTAGAAATTCTATGATTAGCTAAGACAGCTAGATAAAGTAAAGGCTTTTTAAGGAATAGTTTAATTACCATCACCTTAAAAGCCTGTGGTGTGTAGCCTGTTAATGAAAATAAATAATATCATATCATATTTCAGTTTGAAGAGGAAGAAATTCTTTATGTTAACTCAGAAAGATTGATAGTCCAATAGATTGTGTGATAGATTGAGTCCAAGTAAATGTCCGCATTAAAACTTTACTGACATTTACTTACAGCCTGGTTTTGTTGGAGGTCTCTTCCTGTTAAAATGGGTTTTTTCCTTCCCACTCTTGCCGAGAGCTTTCTCAAAGGAGGTTTTCTGATTGTTGGGGTTTTCTCTCTAATATGCTGGGGTCTTTAACCTGCAATATTAAGTGCCTTGCCTTGTTGTGATGTGGTGATATGTGAATGAAATTGAATTGAACTGAATCTGTAGGACAGCTGTGAATAATTATGTTTTCTTTACCTGTTAAAAATTTATTGTGAAGAAATTCATAAAGTCATTGCTAGTTAAGGTTAAAGGAAAACTTGGCTCAGGAGAGCACTGACTCTTTGTCAGCTTGGCTACAGTGCTGAAAAGAAACTTAGGTTTGTTCATGATTTCCTTAATCAGTGATAAATAGTAAGATGTCTTCTTTATAAAGTAACACATTTTCCCAGGTCAAATGAAGATCTCAATTTTCTGTTTGCATGTTATCTGCTCCAAGGTGTGAGTTTATGAGTTATACCAGGGAGTCATGCATCTCTGATTTGTTGCCTTATTTTGAGAGGATTCACACCAGTGTCAAACTCACTGAGGAGGCAAAAAGTGGAGGAATCACTTCCTTAAACTTAGTTACAGCACTTTCAGGAAAGCATTTCTAATGCAATTTATTTTTCAGTGCTGTATAATCAATCACTGTAAAATTAAATGTTATCAAAAGAGGATTTTCAGGAAATATTGTTAAATGTTCAGGTTCTATGTCACATGTCAGGACAAAATCCGGAGTGTGATTAATGTTGCATTTCCCAAATTGTCAATGCCCAGGCTTCAGGTCAAGTTTTTTCTCTCTTTTTTTTATAACCATTTCCCATTTTCTAACCTGAACACATAAGATGTGCTCTGGGCTTATACATTTTTATTAGCTTTAAAACACCATTTAAAATTTATTTTACCCTATGCTACTTTTGTATTTTTTTCCATCTCAGTGCTTTCCACCTGCAGCATGAATTGCTTTATCTCTGACCTTATAGCTGCTATTTTGGAGTCTCTAGTTTGGTGGCAGCATCAGGTCAAGCTCCACACCTCTGCTGCTGGTCTTTTTCTTTGCTGTTGCCAATTTCCAACACAGTGGTCCAAAAGTGCTGCATGATAACACTGCTGACAATGCCCTAGTCAGCAGCTGCACCATAGGATGTTGTCATTTAAAATGGTGACACTGACCTGGGGTTTGATAGATGGATGCAATTATTACCAACACTTCCACACCAGCACCCAGTCACCACACCAATGCTCACTACAGGCCCAGTTCCAATGTGTTTTCTTAAGAGCAAAAACCCAACATGCCCAGTGTGCACTATTTGAAGTGTCAATTTTAAGCAGGAATTTTTAAAAGGAGGTGATGCTTTAACTATGATTCCAGTAAGTTTACTCATTAACTTAACAGGCTACTTTCTAGCATATTATTAATAATTATTTGTTCATATACATAAAATATTCTAGCAGGTGTGTGTGTGTGTGTGTGTGTGTGTGTGTGTGTGTGTGTGTGGAGGGGGTGGTGAAGCTGTTACAAAGCAAGAGCAGGGGCAACATCCTGGACATGTTGGCATTATATATCACAAGACTAACATGGATAAACACACAACCACAGACTGTCAAATTTGCACCTGCAGCCAATTTAGAATGACCAATTAACCTAACAGGCTTTATTTTGGACCTTTCCATCAGTAAGTGCTGCTATTTTACACACAAAAATGCTACTGTTAGCTACTGTTACTGAAAATGTCTTCCAGGTGATTGTAATGTTGTTAACGGCCTGTACACTGAGAGAATAAACATCTTCAGGTGACTGTTGTTGTGAACTGAATAAATGTACAAATCCTAAATGGTCCTATAGCTTAAAAGAGCTACTTGTGATCGTTAAATCTAAATCACAAGTAGGTCTCTTAAGAGCTACAACAGTTTTTAGCTATATTTAGGTGTTTAGAGTGTCCATCAGATGTCTAATCTAATAGAATACTGTTGGGGTGTAAAGGTAAAATCAAAAGTAGTCAAAAACAACTCAGTGGTGGAGCAGGTGACCACATGCATTTGCCACCTTGCGGTGTGAGCGTCCTGGCCGGTTGCTGATTTGTCCGTGTGTCTTCCCTGTGTCTTTCTCATATCTCCTGTCTGTACACTGTCAACAAAAAGCTGCTGTGGCCAAAAAAAAAGTAGTCAAAAACAGCCAATTATACTCCAAAGGTTTAACAAGCTGCACAAATTAGCTGAAAAAAAAATAGCTATTTCATAATTATAACGAAAGTGAACATTTTTGAACTCAGTCCCCAGCTCTGCTAATTTATTCATTGAACTTGATCTCACTGCTCTGTGTTGTTGATAGAATTATCTGACATCTAGTATGCCCTGCTGTGTGGCACAGCCCACCCAGAAAATTTGTGCTTCAGTTTACCTGAAGGAAATCCTTAAATATTATTGGTACTTTATTAGAAAAATGTAATATTTCATTAGTATCTTAGTTAGCACCAACTCGCAGATATGTTTATAGATGCAGCTGTGAACCAAGACCGTTAACCTTTACTTATAACTTAGCACTTTACCACTCGCCCCAAAACCAATGACTTAAAGTTTCATTAAACAAACAATAAAAAAATCACAAAAAAATTATATTATGGAGCAAAGGATCAGTGAGGGGAGGAAAATGAATTGTGGCTATGCAAATTAAATGGGACTCCATACGTTTGCTGGAGGGACACAATCTCTGCACAATAATTCATATATGCAATTAAGTCTATAAGTTTTTGGACACTAACATTTTTTTTCTTGTAATTTTGCCTCTGTACACCACTGTCAGCTTTAATTCAAAGTATTATCTTTTTTTTTTTGTATATAGTCTCCTGTTTTTATATCCAGGTGAGACCTGTTCTGTATTCCATGACATATGAACCAAGTGCAGGTTTTGAGATCTCTACATCATCAGTTTTCCTTGAAAAATCTGATGTATACAATCAGACACATGCAGCTGAGTGTGCACAAAAGTGCCAGATTCTTTTTTGTCAGAAGGTTCAATAAACACAATAAACAGTTTGTGTGTTTAATTGCTGGAGTCCTCCTTATGCTCTTGTTTTTTTAAAATGTTCTTCTCTGAATTCAAAAAATTCTAAAAATGAAAGATCTTTAGTAATATTCTCTTTAGTAATATCTGTTCATCTGTCATGTGTCTTAATACAGTTTCTTTCATTTCAGAAGCCACACCAGGTATCTGTTCAGTCTGAGGCACCAACTGAGTATACAATAAGGAACCACCAGGTTGTACCAGGGACGCTGGGACAAATACACAGAAATAATTGCTTCACACTGGGTAAGGTGGGTATATTAGTCCACCTTGTAGAATCTGGTACATTGTAGAAGAACAAATGCACTGACCAGCTCAGCAACACCAAAAGGCCTGAAAGACGACAGAAGACAACTGAAGTGCATGATGACTGAATTGTTTCCATGGTTAAGAAGAAAACTTCACAACATCTAACAAGGTCAAGACATGTCTGCAAGCAAGAGATGCCTTCATGAATGGAAATGCAGAGAGTTTACAACAAGGTGCAATCTACTGATTACACGCAAGAAAAGGAACGTCAGATTAAACTTTGGGAGAATACATCTGAGAGAGGTGGCACAGTTCTGTAGGAAACAATGAATAAATATTTGGACAGATGAAACCAAAGTTAACTTGTACCAGAATGATGGGATAAGAAATATATGGAGAAGGAAACAGCTAATGATCTAAGGAATACTGACAGAGACAGTGTTATGGCTTCCAGTGGAACCGGCCACTAGTGTTTATCCACAGGATGAATTAAGACTTGTACAGGTCAATACTCTGTACACTTGAAAAACCAAGAGTTTCTCAAGGCAAAAAAATGGTATGTTCTTCAATGCTCAAGTCAGTCACGTGATCTCAACCGAACACAGCAATTTTTTCCATTCCATTGAATGCAAAACTGAATGCAGAACCCCCCCCAAAAAAAAAAAATCATATTTAAATTTGTTTGTCCCAGGGGCGTGGCTACTGGGGGGGCCGGGAGGACGGCACACCCCCGGCCTTACTGTGCATCCCCAGCCTTACATCACCCATCCTTCATGTTTTACACGGGTTTTAAAGGTTGCCACAGTCAGTCATGGTTGCGAAAACTTTACAAGACCGACTGATTTTAGTGATGTCGTAGGTGCCAAAATATTGAATAAAATGTTGTGCTGCATCACTGGCTTTATTTTCACTCTTATATTTAACTTCATGACACACAAATTTTCAAGTGGATCGCTGATATTTTCTCCAAGTGTGTTTTAGGTAAAACTCTTCAGCAACCATCCACTAACGTCATCATCAGTCACTTAAACAAATTGTAAACTAGTGGTGCATTTTTACGGACTAAGCTAACATGAGTGGCACTTCATATTAGCAATAAAGTGGAGTGGAAAAGTGAAAAAGAAAGGAAAAAAGAGAGCAAGGAAAAGCCAAGTTATAAATATATAAATAATAGTGAATAGGCCTAAAGTACTTTATATTGAAATTGTGTTTGTGAACATGTGGGCCGCTGTGCCAGTTTTACCAAACTTAAAAGCTGCTGATACAGGCTCTGAGCCGAAATCGATAAATTGAGTGTCAAAATGATCCGATCGCTATCCGTGGTGCTAAACTGCTTTGAATTTCGGTTGTTTTATTATTAGTTACCGTGTAGCCTAATGTTTTTGTTGTTATATTTCATGTCCTTTTGATGGACTTCAAAAATACATAGTTGGTGCCGAAGCTTACAAGCCCCGCTGTTGCGGGCATGTGTATGTTGTAAAATGATGTTATGATGAGCTTTATTATTTGGGTATAAAGGGCTCAGTCATTTGCCCCGGCCCGGCTCTGCTTTGTTCTGCTAGTGGTTTGTCCCATTAATTTTGAACCACTGAAAATAGGTAACTGCGTATAAAAACCCTGTAATGTTTAAACAGTTCATACTATTTTTTTTTGTAAAAATCCCTTAAATTAAAGTCTGCACTTCAATCACATGTTGATTTAGATTTATAATCCATTTGTGTACAGAGGCAAAACTATAACGACTGTGTTATTGTCCCAAATATATGGAGAGCACTACATTACTGTGAAAAGAAGAGACAATCATGATTTTGTTATTGTTAAGATCAATGGTTTATTTTGTTGCATTTACATCTGCTCACATTTACTGCTTTTTTTTTAAACTGTAGAAAATAACAGATCCCCTCAAAAAATTAGGTGGGTTTGAAGTGTGACCTGAACAGGGAAAGAACACAAACACTGGCAGCAGCAGCATCATGCGCTATCAGTTAATAGACTCAATTAACAAGCGGCCCCACTGGGATAGAGCTGCAATATAAGATTAATACCAATAATGATAAGTCATTAAAATGTGTTTATGTTTCAAATGAAATAAAAGTCTAATTACCACTCTGCCCACTTTTTCTTACAGGATCATTGTGACATATGACATTATAGCACAGCGGTCCATTAGTTCATGGTAGTAAAGCAAGACCTAACCCAACCTGATATCACAGAGTAGCTCATCCCAGTCTCAGTTCCTCAGAATTGAATGGATCCATGAAGCCAAAAGCAGTTGTGGCTTCTTGCCATGGAACTAAATAAATAGATAATGCAAGATTTGTGCGCCAGAATAGCTTCTTCTTTTTCAATGCAACATTTTCAGAAAGCTTCTGATCCCAAGATTTTAAAGCATTCACTGATTAGCATCACTATCAACAATCCTAATAACTTCATTCATGAAATGTAGTGTGGTTTAAGCTCAGCTGCAGGAAGAGGGTGGGCAGATTAGTTAATGAAACAGTGCCAAGTGTAGCTGACCGG
Source organism: Andinoacara biseriatus (assembly GCA_015108635.1). Lineage (NCBI taxonomy): Eukaryota > Metazoa > Chordata > Actinopteri > Cichliformes > Cichlidae > Andinoacara > Andinoacara biseriatus. Next base: position 9,647 of record VUQJ01035860.1, read on the forward strand.
CACAGCTGCTCCATATCTTCTAATGGGATTCTCCCATTGAAGCAGTAGCATGCTGAGCTCTGTAGTCACAAACACAGGTGAGGAAGCTACGCCAGGCTGTACAGCAAGAGGAAGAAGGATCCAGAGGTGGTCTCAAGAGCTTGAAAAAAGGAAACTGGACTTCTTTAAGTTTTTGAAGATGTTTGAATGCTCATTCAAGATGCTTCTTCAGTTCTGAAACCAAAATGTGGCGAGTCCAAGGTAGTTAAACTGTAGTGGGGGCTGTCCCTTTGGACTTGGGACTCTCCACCTATAACATTACGTTAATTTCTTAATTTATGATCCCCATTAGAGTCAAATGAAGATAATGCACGGTATGCTTTAGGGTAGGCATAACTTGTGATTGACAAGTTACTACTGTACCATACCCTACCCCACTGTACTGGTGCATCCTGACTTCTGTGTATTACTTCATCTATGTCTGGTGTAATGACCAATTACACGTTCTTATACCTTTTGGAAGGTACCCAAAGCAAAAATGCAATATTAATCTGTTCTCAACTTATCTCAACAACTATTCATCCAAGCTGCTTCAAAGTTGGTATAGCTATTGCTGGGTCCTGAGAAGGTGCAGTACTGTTTGGATAACTGGTTCTCATATGCTGGCTGAAAGTTGTTCTTGGTTATCAGTGTTTGATTGCCACTTCACTCTGTGTGTAGTGACAGAGGCATAAACATACAGGCATGTTTGTTTGGCTGTGAGCACATTTGTGGCATTATTGCATCCCAAGGCTATTACACATATAATCATCGCAACTAATACCAAACCTTTAAGTTAACCCTAACCTAAACCTGATTCTAGCTTTAACCATAAACTAAGTTTCAAACAGACCTTTGAAGGGGTGTGAAAAAAATGAGATGATCACAAAGTTCTAACTTTGACAAAATTCTTATTACTTTCATGATCTAAAATGCAGACTGGTTCCAGCTGGAAACATCCTTTGCTTGTAATTGTGTCATGTGTGAGCGGTATGGCGAGCAGAGTGGACCCAAATGCAAAACTCCTGAGACAGACTAAACTTAAAAGGTGACTTTATTGCAAACGAAATTGTAACCGACAAAACTGGTGGCAAACAGAAACAAAACCCACATATCCATGAGGGAGGACGCAACAGGGAACAGAGAGAAACGCAGACAATAAATACACTAGGGAAGACGAGGGAAAACAGGAAACAGCTGGGGAGAACAGGAGGACCAAATCATACAAACGAAACACAGGAAGCAACTAGACAACACACTGTGAACACGAGACTATCAAAATAAAAACAGGAAACACCTAACAGGGTGCACACAGACTTCACACAAAACACTGGAACACAAAACGGCCCAGGATCATGACAGTA
>VUQJ01035887.1:0-12802 GCA_015108635.1 Andinoacara biseriatus
GTTCGATTACAACGGTTTTCATTTGAATTGTGCTACCATCTAATCTAATGACAGGTAGCTAGAGTTGGAGAGGCAAAAAAGAAAGCTCTCTGGGGCACAAAACGGAAGAGGAAGAAGGATAAAAATGTTCACGTCCACCGTGGCAACCAGGCACAATGTTTATTTTAACAGTGTAAACATTGTAGAATATTCACCTCTAAAGTGGAAACGTGGTGGAATGTTCGCGTCCAACATGGAATGAAAAAAAACTTTTTAAAGTGGTTTAAAGACAGTCGCTAAGTTATGTCAGTGTATCAAAAGGAGGCTTTTAAATACTCAGGTTAGCTTAAGTTACTAGGAGTAAAAGAACAGGTCACTGTTCTGCGACTGTGCTGAAGTTACAATATAACAGATCATAACAAGGAAAACAAGGGAACTTTAACCAGATTGGGAATCATAAAACAGGTAAATTACAATAGAAATTAAAGAAATTATAAATATATAAAGAAATATAGAAATTATAGAAGAAAGCCTGTAATAGAAATCTTGTATTTTATAAGCCCATGAATAAGTGAGATCTGCATACATGAACACAGTAAACCTTGAGAGGGTGCATTTTGTGTGTGTGTGTGTGTGTGTGTGTGTGTGCGCGCACGTGCGTGTGTGCGTGCGTGTGGGTTTTAGGGGAGGGGGGGGCACCTAAAAATGTGTTCGCATATGCCTCACAAAGAATATAGCTGCCCCCCTGATGAGACATGCTGTATAAAGCACCCTGAGTGCTCATGTAGAGTAGAAAAGTGCTATATAAGAACCAGTCCATTTACCATTCTGGCAATGGCACATATTGATGTGCCATCCCAGAGGAGTTAGACTACCTGTGCAACCTCTGTAGGGTTCAGGTATCGCTTCATGCTACCAGCAGTGACACTGACCAAATGAAAACCAGTGAAAAAATAGAAAAGATGAGGAGGAAAAAATGTCAGTGGCATCCCCCTGTAAAACATTCCTGCTTTGGGGGTTGCCTCATTGTTGCCCCTCTAGTGCACCTGCTTTCATTAACACCAAAGCAGCTTAAACTGATTCACAATCCCCTCTGCTACTTAACTGACCAGATCAATATCCTAGAGGTTTAACTGACTTGATGCCATACTCTGATTTAAAAGTGATCCTTTAAAAAAAATTTGAGCAATATATAAATAAAGAAAACATAACCTGCTGCCAACAAGGATTACATAAGTTATCATAAGTTACCATGATAGCTTAAGCTCATGATAGTTAATTAGTCCATCTCACTCTGAAATAAGCCCATGTCTACTGTGTAAATTGATAACATCTGTCTTTCATGTCAGCTGTAACAGCTGGCCTTTAATGTTGCAGTAATTATTATTAAGTAGGCCATATTAGAGTTAATTTTCTTGTTATATTTAACATACCCCATTTCACTAGGATTTACTTTTTATTTTGAGTCCAAATATTTAGTTTCGGTACTTTCGCTTATTTATTTCAGATTGAACACTTTGTGGTTCAGTCACACTTGTGCTATTTTTAATTGCACTGAAATTTCTCCCTGCAATCACAGTATTAGCCCACAAGCTACACAAATCTGCCTTCTAGGACTGATTATTTGACCTAAAGGTTGCTACATCTTCATTTCTATTTCTGAGGCCCCAAAGGGTGCACAGGTAGCGCTTGACCCTGTAAACCTGAACCATGAATTATATATATATATATATGTTTTTTTTGTCTAAGAGGGTGGTCATGATGCCTCTGTTCACCCAGACATTTAATGTTTCCATATTAAATAAATTAATTTAGCCAGTGTGTGAGATACTTAAACTGTTTTCTTTTGTTTAGGTTTCTACCCAGTCTGTGTTTTTCAGCTTCATGTGGTCATTTATCTCACCTCATTCCACAGGGTCTGCAATGTGTCTGCATGCCCCAGGTCCACGCCTAAGCACATGTACGCAACCCTCCGACGCTCATTTGGTGACGGCCCAACCCCAAATAACTTCCATTCTGGTCTGACAGACCAACAGCACCCCCTCCACAGAGCACATGGGAGGAGAAAGTGGGTGCCTGTGTGACAGAGGGAAAGTACGAGGATGAGACCGACCATACCAAAGTCTGCATAAATGATCCACGAAGAGTCACCAGGAGGTTCTGGATCAGCTGAGGGCTCGGCTTGGATATGGTTCTAATGTGACCCAGCAGGAGAAGACTCATCAGGCTCAACAGGAGATTTTCAAAACAGTCTTCATGTCATCTTTCCTGGTTTTGAGTCTGGATATTTGGGAATAATCAGGATAAACTCTCAGCAAAAGGTGAGTGTGCGCCTGCCTGCTTCAGCTCTGATAAAAGATCTCAAAAAGTGATCCCCCACGTCTGACACACTGGGTGACGTGCTCTGATTCATCAACACAGAAATAAGACTGTCCTCACTGAGTCACAGAGAGAGGAGGGTGAATGCCTCAAAATACCTGAGCATCTGGAAATCCTAACACACATTTACTGGAAGTTTCTGTTTGAGCTAAAAGTGGAGACGTTCATTAATGATTAGTGGAGTTCTAAGTTTGGAGGCAGCTGTGATTTCCACATGCATGTAAGTGTTGTAATTTTATCAAATGGGATGCAAAATGAAGACCTTAAGTGAATGGTGAGAGCACAAATGGCGAGGCAAAGGCTACTTTGTGAGACAAGAGAGGTAAACACACAACGGGTTTCTTTTTAAACTGAAGCTACACTAGTTGTTTAGATCTGTGAGAGTGACTCATCCTTTTTGCTTTTGTTCCCCACAGATATCATGAAAATGCTGAAAAAAAAATCGTAGAACCTGAGATAAAAACGAACCACTCGGACTCCTCATCATCTTAATTCTGCAAACACTGAATATCTACTATCTCACTGAGGAGTTCCGTTTTGAAGACATCCCTGTACATTATCTCAGCAGTCATGGATTCTCACGGTGGTCCCTACCTCAACCATAAGGCTCTTTGCTCACCTCTGGGTGCAGCCCGCCTCTGTCAGTTAGCTCTGGGCTGTGCTGTGATTGCGATGGTGACCCACACTGCTGGCTACAGTGGCTCACACGGTGTGTTCTGCATGGCAGCGTGGTGCTTTTGCTTCGCCATGTCAGTTCTGGTGTTCTTCCTGGATGCAACTCGTCTCTACAGCTACCTGCCCGTGTCCTGGGACAACCTCACAGTCACATGTGCTGCCTTTGCAACACTCATGTAAGTCACGCTGTTTTGTTCTGCCTTTGAGTTGGAAGTTACACTTTGACCACCTTTCACTCGCGACATCAGTTTTTCAACATGTGGCAAATTTGTATTCACCCATCCATCCTTCAGATAAATCAGACAGATGAATTATTACGTTAAAAAAAAGAGAAACCTCAATTTTTAAAACTATTTATTGATTTACTAACCTTACCTTAGCAGTAAGGTTAGGAAACACAACAAGAATATATTCACCTAATGATCAAAGGGCTCCCATTTGCAAACACTTTATAATACAGTGTGCCCATCAAATAATTAAAGTTGCCATATAATCAATATTTGTATACTAACAATGGAGCTGATTAAATTCAAATTAATTTATATAAATTCAAAACAAATGTGTTTTTTTTTCTAAACACTGCAGAACTTAGCAAGCAGATCTAAAATAAGAGTTAAATGTTGGATTTAATTCATCAAGTGTCACTCCAAATAAAGGCTGGATGTGCTGGATGAGTAAATATGAATGTTAGCAAATAAGGTCATCATATCAAGTTTATAGTAAATAGAACGGTACTTATTTACCACTTTTCTACTCAGTGTAGCATGCAAAACACTTCCTACTACAGCCAGTGGCGTGTGTGTGTGTGTCTATACAGTATTTTTTATAAATACTGTATATACACACACACACTGAAGGACTGAAGGATGAACTGATTAGAATTTGGGAATGAAAGCTGAAAGGCTGTGCTCGTAGATTTACCCTCTCTGATGGTCACATTTACCAAGTTGCAAAGTCATTCCTCTGACTTTGTTGTGTTAATGTGCTTTTAAGTTGGATTTTGAAAACAATATAGATGCTGCACAATTCATGTGTTGCATTTTTATTGCTCAGTGTTTAAAAAATATGCATTAAACAACTGCTTTATGTGACTTGTTATCATGATCATTGCTAATTAATAACTTTTCTAGGTAATTCTGCATAGAGAGCAGAATGGTCACAATGATCACAGCCTCCCATATAACAAATCACATGGTACTAAAAATTTATTGCAGGGCTTTAAAATATGGCCTGCAAATTATTATTATTACTCCAGATTTCACTTTGATTTTTTTTAAATTAGACTGCACAGGAAAAAAGACTAATTTTACTGTAAGTAATTTTAAGTAAGAGAGTAACTTCAATATTAATAGAAAAGCAAACTGGGTCTTTGTCCTAAGAAGGCAATGTTAAGCTACTCCATAATACAGCCTGTGCCCCTAAAGGTACTGCATATTTATAGTATAAAATGAGGAAATATTATCTTTCCACTAAAATACCCAGAAATTACTCACTACTATGAATTGCCTAGAGTCAGATTTTTTTCTTGAATTGTTACCTCCTTATTCTAGCACTCCTTCTGTTAAGTATTTGTAGGTAAATGAAAATACAACATTATTTCAGAAAGAAATACACTGAAATTCCACGTGAAATCTGAGGGGAATTACAAGCTGTACTTGTGGTTAGAAATTTGCACTCATCATGAATGTCATTGTCATTTTGGGCTTTAAACCCTGTATGGATTTTCTTTAATCCGCACAGGGTGAAAAATATACATACAGGCTCAACTTTACACAATGCTTCAAAAAACGAAAGGAACACAACAGACCTTGATGGAGTGGTGGGGGTACTGCTGGATATCTGTACTGATATGTACTGGGTAATGTGTTAGTAACTAATAGTTTCCATTTCCATTGTTTGATGCAAATTAAATTATCAACCTGAGAGGACTGAATTCAAAGAAAAAATAATGTAGCAGGCCAGTCCATTTTGTCAAAATGTCATTGTAGCAACTCAAAATGTTACTCTGTCTGACAACATGCTACTAATGAGATGACGGATGATGTTCTAGACCGGATGTACCGAAACATAATATCCCAGAGGTGCTCTACTGAATTTAGGTCAGGTGAGCATGTCAGTGGTATCAGTTCCTTCATCCTTGAGGATCCACATGAGGTCAGGCATTGTCATGCACCAGGAGGAACCCAGGACCCACTTCATCAGTGTAGGTTCTGAGAATGGGTCCAAGGATTTTATCCTATCTAATGGCAGTCAGGGTATCATTCCTGAGGATGTGCCTCCCCAGACCATCACTGATCCACCACCAAACTGGTCATGCTGAATGATGTTACAGGCAGCATAACATTCTCCACGTCTTCTCCAGACCTTTTCACGTCTGTCACATGTGCTCAGGCCACATTCATGAAGTCTGTTTCTGATTGTTTGGCCAGAGACATTAACACCAGTGGCCTGCGGGAGATAATTTTGTAGCTCTCTGGCGGTGCTCATCCCGTTTCTCCTTGCACAAAGGAGGAGATACCAGTCCTGCTGATGGGTTAAGGACCTTCTATGACCCTGCCCAACTCTCCTTGAGTAACTGTCTGCGGGAATTTCCTCCATGCTCTTGAGACTGTGCTAGGATACACAGCAAATCTTTTGGCAATGGTTCATATTGCCATTACAAAGGGATGTGTGTTTGGGATCATTGTCTTCTTGGAACACCCAACTGTATCCAAGTTTCAATCATCTAGCTGTTGATTTGAGGTGAAGTTGAAGAATTTGGAGGTAGAAGAATTGAAGGAGGTTGAAGAATTTGGTTGCTTCTTCATTATCCCATCCACTTTGTGCAACATACCAGTACTAGCAGCAGCAAAGCCCCAGAGAACGATGCTATATCCACCGTACTTGACATTTATTACAGTGTTCTTAGGTTTGAAAGCCTCACCTTTACTCCTCTCCTCTTAACATACCTCTTGTTATCATGGCTAAAGAACTCAATCTTTGTGTCTTCTGACCATGAAATTTTTCTCCAGGAGGAATTTGGCTTGTCCATGTGGGCAACAGTCCATGGTAATGTAAAAGTCCACTTGCTGTGGATAGTGACTCCGGTGTTCCAGCAGTTTCCAAGTTATGGTAGACTTGAGTCTTGATGGTTCCTGTGTTGCTCCTGAACATCCTAACATCCCTCATCTGAGGGTGACAGACCTTGGCAAAGTGGTTACATATCTGAAAAACTTGTACTTATGTACATTTTTACATAAAGAGAATAGTAACGCTACAATTCTCCTTAGATCTTTTGTGAGTTCCTGTGACTTTTTTATTGTTCTGAATATTGGTCAAGCCAGTGAGTGCTGGTAAACAAATCCTTTTTATGCTGGCAGAGAGAAACTAGTTGTAGCCAATCATGATCACCAATGAGAAGTTAATAGGCTTTGGCCTTGTCAAGTTAAAAGACAGTGTAGAACCTTCAGCACCATTATTAAAATATTTACATGAGTGTGTGTATATATTTGAACCAGTATGTAAACTTTTGACCATGTGGGGACAAATGAAAATCTAAAATGAATTCAAATTTATGCACCCAGTTCTTCATTTTTTAAAGTTGCTGATGTTTGCTGTACAATTACTGCACCCTGGAAAAAGAAGTTCAAAGAAAGCCCAAAATTACCATGACATTCTTCCCCAAACTTCTAACCACAACTGTAAGTTGCGGACCATAATATATAAAGAGCCACCAAAAATATTTACAATTCATGAATTTGCAACATAAATTGAAATTCAACAAATATTTACTTTCTTCTGTCATGTTTTTAGCAATTCAATAAGTCAAACCAAGGTATTTTCTGACTTTTCAAATAAATTTTTTCTAGCTTTTTTGCAAATGTTTTTTTAACATTCATGTTTTTTTCCCCTTCTCCTGCAGGTATGTGACAGCCTCTGTTGTTTATCCTCTGTTCTTTGTGCAATCTGAGTGCCCCTACGCCGGCTGTGATGTCAGAGATTTCCGCATTGCCGTCACCGTCTGCTCCATCCTGGGGACTCTGGCCTACGGGGCAGAAGTGGCGTTATGCCGGGCTAGGCCAGGCCAGATTGTGACGGGCTATATGGCCACAGTCTCTGGCCTTCTCAAAGTTGTTCAAGGTTTTGTAGCCTGCATCATCTTTGGCGCTGTCGCTAACAGGAGTCAGTATTCCCAATATGCAGCTACAATCTACTGCGTTGTCGTGTATGCTTTCTGCTTTGTTCTGACAGCACTGGTGGTCATAATGACAGTATGCAGGCGGACCAAGGCTGTGTGCTGCATGCCCTTTGACCGCTTCGTGGTAGTGTGCACCCTACTGGAAGTACTGCTCTACCTGAGTGCATCAGTGGTGTGGCCAGTGTTCTGCTTTGACACAAAATATGGCTCCCCATGGAGACCGTCATCCTGTCCACAGGGGAAGTGTCCGTGGGACAGTAAGGTTGTTGTGGCCGTGTTCTCCTTCGTCAACTTTGGACTGTATTTGGCCGACCTGATCTACTCCCAGGGGATCAGATTTGTCTCCTCACATATACGCAGTAACTCACGGGTCTAACAATCCTCATTTAGCATCACAGGTTTAACAGGTTATTTATTTGCCTCACAGTTTATGATTTTTGATATTTAAAGACACAGATAAGGTACATTTGTAATGCACAAGGTTCCCATCCCAGGTGCTACACTTAGTCTGCTGCTGAGACACCATGAATTTGAACTGCAAACATTGTCGTAGAATTTCACTGCCACACCCTACCAAAGCGACACTGACTCCTTCTTTCCTTCGAGCCAGCCTCACCCAGGCAGTCAGGACCCAGTGGTATGTCCTGCCAAATCCTCATAATACAAGACAGTCCCACTATTCCTGACCTGTGGGATAACACAAAGTTCCTTTCTACTTCTATTTCTGCTCAAATGATACATAAAAGTCTTGTATATAAATAGTAAACCTGGCTTTGGCATCTGTGGCATCTGTGGCATCCCTGTCATCTGCGAACCCCACACCAACGATCTACGGACCCAGGTTGCCAAAAATAAACATGAGCCGTCTGCACTCATACTGAAGCCATGACACAGCATTTATAAAAGGGTGGTGTCTTTAAAGCCTCTGTGAAATGCTTTCTTCACTGCATAAGAAAAAGCAAATCAAAAACAAGTCTGTGGATGCTCGTATTAAACATGGCCCGGATTCAAATAATGAGGTATGTAAAAAAGCTCAGGCTTCAGACTGCTCTAAATGCTCTGTTTCAGACATTTCTTTCTACTCTTGGATCTGTTTGAAGTCACAGAGCGTGTATATGAACAACTTGGTCATCTCGGGCACACAAAGATCTTGTTTCAAACCTTCTGATTGTGAGGTGTCCCAATCAGAAAAAAGTTGGCTTAAAGCAGCTTGTTTCAGACAGGGGATGAACTGAGGGGCTGCACCAAAGCCCAGCATGAGGCAAAACAAGGATTATTTTGAACTTTGAATCATGCAAAGCTACTCTAGTAGAGAATTAGAATTTTTTTTTAAATGGAGATGGAAATGAGCATATTATTATTATTATGTTGCTCATTAAAAACGGTCTGTGTATTGAAACACTACGTGATTTTACATTCAAATAAACTAATTGATTTAAAGCTTCTGCAATAATTTGAGTTTTCTGCCTATCACTGAGCTAATAAGTGAACTAGACCTCTGTCTAGACATTTGTAGAGACCAAAAAAACACAATAATCACACTGATTACTGACCTCGCTTTTGTTATTTGTACAGAGATGTGATTTCAAATGAGTTCTAATGTTCCTCTGTACAAGATCACCTCTGAGGCGATAATAATATCTCAGTTGTGTGTTCAAGGCTTGTGCTGCCACCAAGTGTCAAAATAAATAATTAATTCGGCTTTATCATGTTATAATACAATGATATACAATATACTTACGTGTATGGTCAAAATATTCTGTACATACATTACGTTTCAAATCTTACGAGCTAAACTTCAGTGAGTTCTGCACAGATTTTATGTGCAGACATGAAGTCAAATGTCCTTCATCATGCTGCTGCTGCCACATGAGTACTGTTAATGTGGTGAAAGACTTCATCTGTCAAAGCAAACCTGTGTTTGTCAATGTGAGTCCTAAATTATCTTCAACACAGGACCGTTTGCATACAGTTCATTGCTTCACAATGTGCCTGCTCCTGTATGCGCTTATTTGCTTTTTTAACATCTTATCAGGTGCAAGTTGAGGATGACATCAGTAATTCTGAGCGTAGGATCCAACAGAGCCTTAAACACATTCTTCAGGCTTTGGTTGTCGATCATTAAGTTGCTAGACAGTGTCATTTTGTACTCCACCATATCGCTGCATCTTCAGGGCATTGAAAGGAGAAGAGATGGTGGCCTTTCTCTGCCTGCAGTGCTAATGTTCCCAGGGATAAAACAGAAGAAGAGGTCTGATCCACTCAGTGTCTCTTTGTTCTCCTCCATTAAGATTTCTCTCTCCTTCAGATTTTCACACTCCCTCCCTGGCTTTATTTCTCACACATCATACCAGTTACCTCCTCCTCCTCCTCCTCCTCACCTTCCTTCTTCTCTGCTTTGGTCACCTTGGTGAATCTCATCGCTCTAATCCTGGATCAGTGTAGTGCCCTGTCACATCTGTGAGTGCTATGGCTGTATTATAATAAGTCCTTGGGAAGCTGCTGTGGCACAGCATACATCTCACAAAACTGTTTTTGCTGCTCAGCAGCAAATCCGTCACCAGTTGGCTGCTCTTGTATCCAAATCTGTCTAAGACTGCAGAAAACGTCACTGTGCAACTTGGAGATTTGCTATTTTCAACATTGTGCCAATTTATGGAAATTAGTAAGTAAATACAAGTGAATAAGATGCATCAGATGAGCAGAGGATCTGAAGAGGGTTTATGTAAACTGCTGGGTTTTGCAGCAAAAAATAGCTCGGTGTTGTTTAAATAATATGTTGTGTGTGTTTGCTGTCTTTGGAAGAATTTAGATCCTCTAGTATATTCTGCACAATTATTTCTGTTAGCTAGATCTCTGGAGGCAGCACTTGATCCATACGCACTCTCCTCGGGGCTAATATTTCCAGAGTGAGACGTAACATCAGTTGAATATGACAGACCCGAGAGAAAGCTACCACTGAAAATGATGGACACTGTCACCACAGAGCAATCTGCAGCTCAGTTAAGGCCAGCGTTCTGCCTGCTCCTCTGCAGAATTCCACTCAGCAGCTGTTCCATGTTTGGCACTCATTTCTCCTCTCCATCCCGAGGGCCTCTGTCTTAAACATAGCAATGGATGAAGTCGCCTGACAGAGATGAGATACGGCAGGTGTCCATCATAACTGTCCCCTCCTGATCTTCCTGCTGGAGGCACATGGGGGGACAGGGGACGGCTGGCTCACAGTTGTGACTAATCTCTGATGGCACATGTTGCTGGTGTCAGATTCCCCCTGTGGTTCTCAGCTCTCCTTCTGCCAAATGTTGTGTGGAACAATGCTGAAGTCTCAATTTTTGATCCCAGTAGATCTAAATCAGCTACTGTATGCAAAACTGTGCTGAAGGAAATTTATTTAAGCTGAGAAACTGTACCATTTTAAGAAAAAAATGTGGCCAGTTTGAATTTGATGGTAGCAACGTGTCTCAAAGAAGCTGGGACAGGCCACGTTTACCATTGTTTAGCATCCCTTACTGTAAATGTCAGGGAACTGAGGAGACCAGTTGCTGGACTTTTGGGAGAGGAATATTACCCCATTATTGTTTCATATAGGATCTGAGCAGCGTAAAAGTCTTCTTTGTCTTATTTTACATTTCATGATGTGCCAATTTTTTTCAATTGGTGAAAGGTCTGGACTGCAGGCAGGCCAATTCAGCCCACAGACTCCTCTAATACGAAGCTGTTGTAAAAGATGCAGTACAGTACTTGCTTTAGTATTGTCTTGCTGAAGTGTGCAAGGCTTTTCCTGAAAAAGATGTCTAGATGGGAGCATATGTCTCTCCAAACACTGATGGTGCTTTGCCAGATGTGGAAGCTGTCAATACCAAGCAAGAACCCCCCATACCATAAGGGATGCAGGCTTTTGAACCACTAACAATGGTCCGTCTCCTTTTTACTCCAAAGCGTGTGGAGTGAATGTTTTCCTAAAAAAAAATTTCAAATTTCGATTCATGTAACCATAGAATAGTTTTGCACTTTACCTCAGTCCATTTTAAATGAGCTTTGGCCCAGAGAAGACTGCAGCAGATTGGTGAAGCTCTGCCCAGCTGTTTTTGTTTCGTTTTTTTGTTTTTTGGTAATACCACTTATTTTTCCAGCCTTTTGTTGTTTCTGTCCCGACTTTTTTGAGGCATGTAGCTGCCATCAAATTTAAAATGTTCATATTTTTTCTTAAAATTGTTTGTTTTCATGTGTTGTGTTTTCTATGTTCTATTGCAAATAAAATATTGTTTTATGAGATTTGCAATTCATTGCATTCTGTTTTTATTTTATTTTATTTTTTATTTTATACAGCATCTGAACTTTTTTGGACTTGGGATTGTTATTAATGCAAAAACATTCCAGTTTTCCAACAACTAAATTGTGTCAAGATTAAATTAATATCACATTAAGTAAAATAAGCCTTAGACCTTAGAAGGTGTTGATTTTCATGATTTTGAATGCTGTAGCTAATTTTTTATATATTTTTTCAGTTAAAAAAATGAAGACTAATCGCAACTTACATCTTGGACCTGTTGTTAATATGTGCGGACTAAAAAAACAAATCTAGGCGGATATAAATGTAATAAAGAGTGTTGCAACACTGGATCACACTAAAAGTTGTTGAAGAAATTTGAAGCGGTAAGATTGGAGATTATTAAAGTTAAGTAGAGTTAATAACAATATGATACTAAAACTGAGGTCAGTTTACATGCAAATTTATTTTTACCTCAAAAATTTTTATTAGTTTAAACAAAGACTATCATGTAAAATCTAGTGCTCTGATGCAAAAGTGAACACTAACATTTTTAGGTGGCTCCAGCTGGATGTTTTTTTTATTAGTATACAAAGGAAGCACTTTTTTTTTTCAAACAAACATCAGACATTTGGACAGAAGATGATTAGCAGAGAAAAGAACCCAAATGCAGGATGCAGGAGGCATAAACAAAAAGCAAATTTTCATAGATGGATGATTAACTGGCGTGTTTTGAGGAGCTGAACCCCTTGTCCACATTCATTTCTACTAGATCATTAAAGTGCAGCGATGCTTTTAGCATTGGTAAAAATTACTGAACAAAAATATATATATATATCCTCCTCCGTGAATCGCCACTCCTCCGTGAATCGCCACCTTATCGTGGTGGAGGGGTTTGTGTGTCCCAGTGATCCCAGGAGCTATGTTGTCCGGGGGCTTGTCCCCCTTGTAGGGTCTCCCATGGCAAATTGGTCCTGGGTGAGGGTCCAGACAAAGAGCGGTTCAGAAGACCCCTATGATAGTAACACCAAGGGAACAGTGCACCCTGCCCGGGATAGGGTTACCGGGGCCCCACCCTGGAGCCAGACCTGGGGAGAGAGCCTGAGGGAGAGCGTCTGGTGGCCGGGCATTAGCCCATGGTGCCCGGCCGGGCGCAGCCCAAAGAGGCTACATGGGCCCACCCTCCTGTAGGCCCACCACCCGCGGGAGGCGTCGTAGTGCGATGTGTGTCGGGCGGTGGCCAAGGGCAGAGGCCCTGGCGGACCGATCCCCGGCTATCAAGACTGGCTATAGGGACATGGAACGTCACCTCTCTGGTGGGG
>VUQJ01035889.1:0-10535 GCA_015108635.1 Andinoacara biseriatus
AAGAAAGAAAGAAAGAAAGAAAGAAAGAAAGAAAGAAAGAAAGAAAACAAAAAGAGAAAAACATCATGATGACAATCAGACCCTGCCTTTACTGCCGGAAGATGCTTACCTGATTGCCTGTACAGTGCAAACTTAAATTATAAAATCTCAATACAAAAATGATTGATTTTATGGGCTCCACTAAATGTGTATTTAATGTGTAAACGTAATGAACTACCACAGTGAGGTGCTTCTTCGGTTCGCTTTCTGCATATAATGATACCAAATGTTTGCTTGCTTTACGAGCAGGAAGCTGCGGGTAAAATTTTATTGGCAGAATTCATCTGTTCTCTATATAAAACAACAGAATGTCATCTTTGCAAATTTACACTTCAATAAAAAAAAAACTGACATTTTGCTTGATTAAACTGCTCCAGCAGGTCTTCCATCATCATCATCATCAGCAGCTTACTTGCACCAGACTAATCCTCCTCCAGATATAAGACAATAATAATTTGACGAGTTCGGAGTAGCAAAATCACTTTGAGATATGGAGCAGTGGAACATGACTGCTTTGACAGCCAAGCCAGTCTCACTTTTGTCAAACTGTACTGTGGATACAAGTTACCGCTTCACCTTCTACAAAGCGTCCTACAGTGTTATCTTCCTGCTGGGATTGGCCACCAACAGCCTGGTTCTACGCAGACTGTGTTTATCTCCCTGTACCATGAACAGCACAGCCATTTACATGGCTAATCTATCAACTACCGACTTGTTTTTTGTCATCTCCCTACCTTTGAGAATCTACTACTACCACCAAAAGGCTCAAGCCTCGTCCTCCAAGGCAGGGGACACCTCCAGCTGGACTCCTGGGGCAGCTTACTGCCAGATCACTTTCACTCTCAAATACATCAGCCTATATGGGGGAATCTTCTTCCTGGTGTGCATTGCTGTGGACCGTTACTTTGCTGTAGTGCACCCCCTCGTATCGACACTGCGCAGGCTGCGTGCTGCACAGGTGGTCAGTGGAGGGATCTGGTGCCTGGTTCTGGGACTCAGTGCGAGTCTGCTTGTGCTGCGGTCAGTGGCCGCTCACCAAAACAAGCCCTGCCTGCTGGATCCGTCCTCACAACACCACCGCACCATCATCCTGGTATTCCTGGGCATAGCACTGGGATCATTTTTGTTGCCCACTCTTCTACTCCTCTACAGCTACTGCAGCGTGCTGAGTGTTCTTAGCAAGCAAAGACACCGCTGCCGCGGCAAACGCCACAGCCGTCAGCACACTCTGAGGGTTATTTACTCAGTGCTGGCTGTGTTTCTCCTGTGCTTTTTCCCCTATCACATCAACCTGCTGGGATATACACTCACACACTTGAAGCTATTGTCTCATTGTGGCCTGGCCAAGATGACCAAGGCTATACATCCTGTGGTGCTTTCTTTAGCCAGTTTCAACTGCTGCCTCAACCCACTCATCTACTATTTCTCCAGCACCCCGGTGAGCAGGGAGGTGTCCAGTGGTGGAAACAATGGCATCCAGTGACAGATCACTTCACAAGAACTGTAAGACCCTTTTAACAAAAGAGCACTAGACTGCTTTGCTGTACTTTTGTCAGTTTGCATGAAGTACTCCATTACCTCTACTCCTTCCACTGTAGTGAAACTGTGTCTTAAAAATGGAATCTGTAGCACAAATTGGTTATTTTCAGTTTTCAGGTTCAGTGTCATGCTAAGAAGCACTGTGAAATTATTTTCTTCAGTTTATGTTGGAAATGCAACTTTCATATGTTTGTGAAATGCTGACATTGAATGAGATAAGTCGGGAATGTAGGACCATTAAATCCTTAATGAGGAATACCCAAAGATGCTTTATGTTGTGTATGCATTACCATTCTACTCTCATAGCAAAGAGAGATAAAACTGACCGTCCTCCATGCAAGTCTCTCCATGATGAGGTTCTCGCAGGTCTCCAGATGCTTGACGACATCTTTGCTCAGCGTCGGGTCGGCCTTGATGAAGCTCTCGATGACTTTGTAGAAGTCGAAGGCGGCGAGGTTGAATACATTAAGTATCCAGGGGAAACACACGTCCGTTTCGGCCGAGTCGCCTCCTCCGTGGTTGTACCCTCCGTTTTTGAAACTGCTCTCTAAACATGTGGATCAACGAACAATATTAGAGTTGGTCACACATAAAAGATGAATTCAACTATTTTATTACTGATAATAGATTTAGAAAAAAAACAGCTCTTTAAGAAGTATTATGTATTATTATTAATATTTTGGATTTAATTTGTAAGAAAATTATAGGACATACCTCCATATGTTGCCATGACTACCTCCAAAGCACAGGCCAAAAGTGATGTGTGGAATGTGGAGTCATTGAGGAGTTTACTGGAAAGAAATCAAATGACCCAACTCAATGGAAGAAGTCCATGTCGAAACAATACAAAAGTATGTAATTCCAGTAACAGGGACTGGATTCATAATTCCCAGTAGTCTGATAAAAGTGGGGAAAATAACATACTTGAAATTTTGCACAGACAGGCGTTTCTCCTCCTATTGAAAAAAATAAGCGAGATTTATTCTTCCGTTGTGTTGTTTTGTAGAAAAATTAAAAGTTATAATAGGAAGAAAAAAAACTCTTGGATAATATTGTGACTGATATCGATAACATCTAATAAGATTTGCAATTACAGGTGACAAAGGTTTGAAAAGAAAGAAAGAAAAGAAGTCAAATTCTTTAAATAAAAAGTTGTACCGATTTCAACATTTCCTCCATAACTCTGTAATACAGCCTGACACCGAGGGTAAATCTCTGAAAAACAAAAGAAGTTCAAGTCAGATAAAAACAAAATAATCTGAGGGCACAATGTGTTGCCAATGCTCCTCCTCTTCCTCTTCATACCTGCCTGCCGTACACTACACAGTGAGGGCCAACTGCCTGACCAAATGTTTGACTGAACACCTGTCCAAGCGTCTCCAAGCGCTTCTGCACATCCTGTGTTGGGTCCACAGTGCAGTGCTGATCGTAGGACAGAGGAGGGAAGAAAAAAAAAAAACATGTATGTGTGAAAATCTGCAGATTTATGGTTTCATTAGTGGCAACACTTCTAGAGACCCACTTTGAAATATGCAAGCAAGTTAGCAGATGGCTGGTCCCCACTGGAAGTGAGATCACCCCTTAACAGCTGAATGGAGGTCATGGCAGCTCTGATGGGAGAAAAGAAAAAAGAAATAAAATCGATAAGGACAAATTAGGAAGACAAAAAAAAAAAGTTCACAGATAAATATACAAACCTAACTAGCACCACTGAGCAGCTGCCAACATTCACCTGTCAGTGAACAAGTGTGTGAAGTTTGATGGGTCTAGCTTGTACGTTACGCATCTACGGTGTGAATCTGAACATCCCAGGTCACATCGCTTTCGAGTTATGGCCAACGTTAAAGTTTCTGTGGCTCCGACATCGCCAAGGACATGACAATATCTGGACTTTTTCTCTGAAACAGCCGAGCTAAAAAATGATTTTGAAAGCCAATAACTGAAATTTCTAAATTATATTACCCTTTTATATCAACTGTAACATCTGCATTGACAACCTTTTTAATTAAGAAAGGTTGTAATCTGTATCTTATAGAAATAATAAAGTCGTTACAGAAACTCAATCGCACCAGTCGAGAGCTAAGCAGCTAAACACTGTATTTGCTATACACTAAAAAAAAAAAAAGACACTGCTGAAAGCAAACATGAGACCTCTGAACTTCCCCTCTAGATAAATAATGACAGAAACAGTCAGTGAGGAACTGTGAAGTGCCCACCTGATAGGTGTCTGAGGAGGGATGAGTAATCCATCTTCATCTGGTGGGTTCTTCTTTGGTGTTCTCTCCACTTGTGGTCTGAATGCAGGAGAAGCTTATTAAACATTTTCTTTAAATTATTTTAAGGAAGCATCTAAAAATATCAAAGAAAGTAAAGAAAGTAAGTACAGACAGACAGAAAGAGTGAATTACATCTCAACTTTGGGTGCAAGGACACTCTCGTCTCCATCAAAAAACATCCGCCCATCAATGTCTCTACTCTTGAGGTAGTGCTCTTCATATTGTTGGTCAACATCATTCACCTGAGTTGAAGATAACAACAAAAAGTAGCTCGCGGTGAGGTAGAACCCAACACACAGGTAAAGGTTAAACAGGCTGAGAGCTCTCAATCAAAATCCAGATTTAAAAGTTTTCATAAACTAAATGAATGATCGTAATTTGGTGTTAATGTGAACACTATATCTGACAACAAACAAACAAACAAACAAACAAAAAAACAGGTGACTGCAAGAGAACATGCAAGGAAAGGCTTTGCTTTTCCAACAACTGGATCAGAAAGACAATAAAATCAATATCCCGGCCCGAAAACTCATCAAAATCTTTATGTTTTTTCCAAGTAACCCAGGCCTTCTGATAGAATAGCAACATGGTGACCTTTACACATTATTTACTTAAAATGCACACAAGCTGCCTGTCACCATGTCCAGTATACTCTTTAAGAGGATTGTGTTACTGTCAGCAAACATTAGCATCCTGTCTCCTGTTTTCATGCCTCTGTATTAAAGTGACACACTACAACGTCTCTCCTGCTGTTCCCAAGGGAACATTTAAAAAAATATATGCAAAAAACAAACATGTATAAGCAGCAGACAGCACAGCAAATGCCTGTCGCACGCTCAGATGCTCTCCAACAGGCAGGAAGAGATAATGAACGGAAACTCCAAGTGCAGTTAAAACCAAACAGGTGTTCTGATAACGACGCCCTACCCAAGGAAAATCTGGGCTTCTTGAAGGATCCATTGTCTCTAGAAAAGCCATGAAACTGGTCTGGTAAACGTTTTTCACCTGCAAATACAATTTACATAAAAATTAATTAAAATTAAAAAAAAATTTTTTTTGAACTGTGTTTGAATGAAGACTGTAAGAACTTATTAAAAAATGTTCACACCTCTTCTGCACTGCATTCATTCTCTTTGCATAAGGTTTCGAGAAGCTGCACATCGACCTCTGGCTCCACGGCTCGGGATTTAGTTTTGCTGTGATTGCGACGAGATGTTCGTGTTGGAGGGCTCTGAACTTTGCTGATGGCCGATTCTGAGAAAAATGAAATTTACTTATTGTATAATTTGAAGGCATAAAAATGTGTAAAAACAGAGAAGGTGTAAATTAAATGCTATTCAAGCTTACTGTAAAGAGGCTGCAGAAGGTCTGGAGAGCAGCGTTTGATGATCAACTCCAGAGTACAAAGAAGCAGCTGGAATGATATGACCAGGTCATCCTCCATCTGTAAGGCCCTTCCTGCAGACAGCAGAGATGCAGAACATGAGACGCATCAGCACAGCAATATCGATGCCAGCTAGAAACAAGAAAACTGTGAGGGAAAAAAAAATCACTTTCAAATTCATCTGATATTTGCAGCTGAGCACGAAGGAGGAAGGAAGGATGAAAAGAAGATGACCGAGCAACATGAAAACAATTCCATTAAATGTGTTAACAGCTTGATCCTATTTGTTCTTGTTCTTGTTAATATATTAATAAGCTTAACCAACCTTTGGCCAAAAGAAACATCGTCCAGCAAGTCCGCACGGTTTCCCTCTCCCTTGAAAATGATACACTGAACAATTAACCATGCCGCGGCCTCACATCTTTCATAACAAGCACAAAACTGCGAACACACCAGACCATAAAGATCATAATACATTTCCTACATGTGGTAGATAAATCTTTAACTTACTTGCCATCAGAAGTCAGATCAAAAATATTCTTGCAAGTTCTGAAACAAAACAGTTTGCTTTATTAAATTACATTTAGGCAAAAAAGAGTTTTACATTAATCAAAAAGCTGTAATCTACTTACTTCTCAAACCTCTGGTAAAGAGCCAGGATCACATCATACTTCTTCTCCAGTCGTGACAGTGCTGAGTTCACCTTGGTGCTTATCGTATCCAAGTTCACATCCAACTTCCTCACCAGACCTATAAACTGTTTGACACTACAAAAGAAAAGACTGGCATTGAAGTAACTTCTAGTAACATCCATCCATCCATCTTCTTAACAACTCATCCAATTGAGAGTTGCAGAGGAGCTGGAGCCTATCCCTGAACTGGTTTCCAATCCATCAAAGGGCTAACACACAAAAATAGAAGGTGACTCGTGCTCAAATCTACTCCTGCAACTGGAGTACCAGGAGGACATATGAGTGAGTCTTAACATTCTTACACAGCCTGTAGTATTTGTATTTTGTTTCAAAGAGCAGTCCCAAATAAGGTACTGCTGTGTTGAAGAAAAAACAATCTGCTACTCTGAAAAAAAAAACGTTTCCTGTTTCCAAAGAAAGAAAATCCCTGCAGCTTCCCTGCTCAAGGCTCAAGCCATCTAGTATCCAACAAAATTTCAAATTCAACAATAACACATGCAGACAGTTGCACTGTGAAATTATTTTCTGACAATAATCCACAGAAAGCACTTACCTCAGACTGACTGCTTTCAGAACCTGGGTCAAAGTGAAGCAGGTGGCATCCATGTCTGTCACAGTCACAAACAGACAAGCACCCCACAGCCTCTTCTGACTGTCCTGAAAGAAAATTTAAAAGAAGCGAAAAGCCTCGGATCACATCTGTTCTCCTTTTGTTAGGGATGGAGGAGCAAGTGCTTTTCAGTAGATGATAAAGACAGTTCATTTCATTTCTTGAAGCACTTTTCAAATTCTTACTTTTTCTGCAACCAAATCTGATTCTGGGATCGTACCTGGCGGCTGATCCCACCAATAATGCAAGGAGGATACTGCATGTAGCTTTAATTAAGAAAACAACACAGCACAATAATGGCTGCTATTAAAGTGGTGAACTACATTACTGATGCAATAGGTTGCAAAAAAAAAAAATAAATACTGGGCTGCTCTTTTTCTTGTTTTGTCAAAGGCTTTTGGCACAGTTGCCCATGCTATTCTCGTAAACAGACTAAACAGTACTGAGTTATCTGGGAATGCTGTAAGTTGGTTTTCAAATTACTTGTCAGTGTGTACACGTTTCTGGGTTTTCTTCCTCCTTTCTCCCAGTATCTAAAGGAGTTCACCGTGGCTCCATATTAGGACCACTGCCTTCAAAAATAAATAAAAATAAAAAAATAAAAAAATATATATATAAAAATGTAACTTTTGTGATAATGTATCAAATGCTACATTCAATTTTTATGCAGATCACAGTGTCCAAACTTTTGACAGGTACTGTACAAATGCTTGAATTCCTGTAGTCTGTCTTTGATGTTATTCAGTCCCATTTAACTCAACTTGAGCTGGTGTTAAATGCAGGGAAATCCAAGTTCACACTATTCTCAAATGGCAAAGAGTTGTTGTTTATCCTTCCTTAAATCAAAACCATTCAAGGGGCTGAAATTAAAATGGTCACATCTTATAATTATCTGGGTATCATTAGGAAGACAAAGAACCACTAGAGAACATACAAACTCCACACAGACTGGATTCAAACCCAGGACCTTCTTGCTGTGAGGTGACAGTGCTAACCACCACGCCACTGTGCCACCGTGCAATATATATTGCTTTGAGATAAATGCTGTTCTAGTTTGGTGTTATATAAAAACTGAACTGAATCGATAGATTTCCACCCATGCTTTTTCCAGGGAAGGTGACAGGATTGGACAGAATTGCAGCATTAGAAATGCACAGTGGAACGACTGTACTGCAGCATGTATAAATACGTACTGCAGCTTCATCCATGGACTCCTGAACAGTCTTCCACAGCGTCCAGGCACGGTCACATACAGGGTCAGTCACATGAAGGCTCTTGCACAGAGTCACGAACTCAGCATCCTTGTCTCCGTGCCTAATGGATTGAGACCAGAGATCAGCAACCATGGAAAACATAAATTTGGTAAGAGGACATCAAAACAAATGATGACAGATGACAACTGTGGTGTGGGGGACAGACTGAGTCAGAGCGAGTCTGACACTGGGTGTGTCTGTGAGTTATAACAGGGATACATTACAAGTCCCATGTATTACTGGATAGTTATGCTCTGACCAGCTGTTTAGGGTGAAGATGCTTTAAAACTCGCTGTTATTAGGCCCGATTCAGCTAACAGGTCAGCCTGACGTTTAGTCTCATTAGCTAGCGAGTAAGAGAAACATAGCTGGAGGAAAAGCGTAAATGTGTGTCATCATTTTTAAATTTTACAAATCTACAAACTAAAGCTACTGTGGCTTGACTTAGAGGCAACCATTACTTCTCTTACTTTTTAAGAGATAACTCTGGACTCTCCTTCTTGTCTGGAGAGGCATTTTCAGCAGCGGGCTTCATCTCTTTGCTCTGTGTCGTCCCAGAATTCCGTTTTTTAGGTGGCATCTTGGTATCCGGTTACTTAGCGGCAAGAATTAGCAGTTAAAACCCGAAATATGTTTAAAAGCCGATGGATAATGTTTACTAGGTGTCAATCCCACTACACGAGTTCCGTGACAACAAAACCTCAATAACTTCCTGCAACCGTGGTACCGTGGACGCTTGTTTTTTAGCACCGCACTGCGCAGTGGATTACAGTTCACGGTGTAACAAGACTTCCGCAATCAAAGCTTAAAAACCTGTGCACACGACTTTGTTCACTTGTTTTTTGCGATCGCCTGTGTCTGCTTAAACCCAATGTCGTCAGAACTACTGTTCCCCAACTGACTTATCACTTTTTACGTATAGCGAGATTGTAAACAGACCGCTTTAAACTTACACCGGGATCACGTGACCAAACGCAAACGAACTAACCCAACCTGAAGATTTGAAAACGCGGGAAAAAGTCGACGCAACATCCTGTTTGACCTTCAGCGCGCGTACAATAGAAATAGTAACAATTTAACGAAATTATAACAATAAAATCATGTGAAGACATATAAAGTCCCCGGCTTGTGCATGTTAGGAGGGGCGGGTGTGCTTCTGCAACATAGAATGTCAAAGTAAGATCCACGTAAACTGCCAAGACTTCCCAGTACGGAACATTACATGCATTGGCGTGACCACCATTCTCTTCCCCTGCCACTGGTTTTTATTTCGTGGCTGATAAGTTTAAAAAACAGTACATGTTTATTTGGTAGCTTTGTTAGTGTGTCAAACCTGATCTCTACTTGTGGAACTGTTGCCCTCTAGTGGTAACATCCACAAGCAACTATTTAGAAAATGGGCACTCTAAGTGACAATACACAAGTGGTGTATTACTAAGTGTGCCAAGATAATATTCCCCTTACCATTGTATCAGTACTACCAGGCTGAACTGTTGATACAAGGCAAGATGCAGCCATGCTTTCATGTTGTTCACACTAAATTCTGACCCTACAATTTGAATATTTTAGCAGAAATTGAGACTCATCAGGCCAGGCAATGTTTTTCCAATTATCAAATATTGGTGAGCCTGTGTGAATTATAGCCTCAGTTTCCTGTTTTTAGCTGACAGGAGTGGCACACAGCTTGGTCTTCTGCTGCTGTAGCCCATCTGCTTCGAGGTTTGACATGTGAGTTTAGAAATGTTCTGTATACCTTTGTTGTAGCAGGTTGGCCATTCTCCTCTGACCTCTGGCATCAACAAAGCATTTTTAGCCAGAGGCCTGTCACTCACTGGATATTTTCTCTTTTTCAGACCATTCTCTGTAAACCCTAGAGACGGCTGTGTGGGAAAATTCCAGTAGATCAACAGTTTCTGGAACACTGCCACATCACTGACCACTGTGATCACCTAATGCTTCTAATTAGGTTAAATAAAACTGATATGGGCTATACGTACTCATCTCACAGTTTAAAATTGTTTTTATCAGAGTATAGAAAAAATATACAATTAGCAAAAGCAATTATATGAGAAAATTGAGTCTATAAAGGCCATTATACATGAGAATAACAAAGTGAACAGAAACAGTGTGAGTTGTGTTACATAGTATCCTAAAAAAGTAACAAAATGTTCTTAAAACTTCATGTAAAGGTTTAAGAAGAAATCGTGTTAGAAAAGAACCTAAACCCTATTCTAAATACATAAAGTTTGTAGTCCAGAAAGAATTTTAAAACACAGAAACTGTGGTTGTGGCAGGTTTTTCCATTTATCATTATCAACCATTTGTTTGCAACATTACCTGAGGGAAGCACATTAAACTAGGTTTTTGAGAAAAATCCTAACTGGAAAACGGTGGGTCAGTTATCCCCTGCTAACTCATAAATCATAGAAAACAGGACCAAAGCAAACCACGCAGCTAGCCTTAAACGGTTTTAATCTGGAACGGCCGAGTTTAGTCAGCCCCTTAAAGAGATGCACAGCACATTAATGCAACCAGTATGTCCAGGTGAGCTGTCTCGTGTGTGGGGTTAATGTACTCTCTCCTCTGTTGTTATTGGCACCGGTCCATGCACATTTTCAAGGAAAGTTGTGACAAATGGAGGCAAATTTCAAACCATAACAATGAAAACATCCTAAGGGGGTACATTTAGCTCTAATGACTTCATTAGTTTCCTAAAAACAAACAAACAAAAAAACTGACAGT
>VUQJ01035892.1:0-12019 GCA_015108635.1 Andinoacara biseriatus
TATGCACCAACTGGATTACCGACATTATTATTGTTGTTAATATGGGTTTAAATAAGGAACAAAACAGCTGCACTCTTATCATGTAGCACTGAATAAAATACTGCGACTGCAAACACAAAAAGGCAGTGCTGAGTCATGCTGACTCATGCATCCGTGCTGGACAATTTTTTCCCCCCGTGTGCTTTGGGGTATTTTTGCCCACAGTGTTTGGTGATGACTGGTTTGCCACCGGGGTATGATGTGGCTGAAAGCTCGGGGCGGCGGGGTGGTGTCAGCAGAGACAAACGTTCTGGCAGCCACCTCGCTAGCTCACCCCACCAAGAAGGTTAATTAATGAAGCCACAGATGGGAGCTAATTGTATTATGATTCAGTGACCAAACCATACTGGCAGGAGTGTGCTGTGTGTGCACATAGGTGTGTGTGTGTGTGTGACTAAGAACACAGACAGCTCGCCAGCCAGTAAGGGAGAGGGTGGGGTGCTGTGGGGAGATTAAAATTAAGTTTCACAATTTGCATCTCACCTTGCATTGTCCCTGCCATGGGACTTGATGAAGTTCATGTATCTGTACTTGGACAGGAAGGCCACCAGCTGGTCATTGGTCCTGAAACATAACAGATGAGTTACTTTTGACTGGAAAGAATGTTGCAGCACAAACACTGATTTTGCAGCACAAATATGAGTTTTGGAGGAAAATTATGCAAACTAGTCTTATCTTTTAACATCCAATTTTAATTTCAAATTTTAAAATTAGGCTTAAAACTTTTTTTTTAAATTAAGCTTATAGTTAGGGCTGGATCAGGTGACCCTATACCATCTAATTATGCTGCAATAGGCCTAGGCGACTCCTTTTACTCTGTTTATACCCCATTCTGCATTTAATCATTAGGTATTATTAATCTGTCTCTCTTCCACAGCATGTCTTTTGTCCTCTCTCTCTCCCCTCAGCCCCAGCCTGGCTCTGCTGGAGGTTTCTTCCTGTTAAAAGGGAGTTTTTTCCTTCCCGCTGTCGCCAAGTGCTGCTCATAGGGGCTCGTTTTGACTCTTGGGTTTTCTCTGTATTATTGTAGGGTCTTTACCCACAATACAAAGTGCCTTGAGGCAACTATTTGTTGTGATTTGGCGCTATACAAATAAAACTGAATTGAATTGAAATGAAGAAATAATTCTAGACAATTTTAGACACACAACACTCATCTTCCATATTTCTATTTACACAACTGCTCCAAAATAAAGTCCTTTGCAGTTTTCAAAATTTCTGGTTTTGACAGTAATGCAACTCTAGGATTTAGCCTCTTCTGGTGGTTATTGGAGTACAGGCACTACTCCCCATAGATCCATCCATTCATCCATTCACTTCCGCTTATCCTGTTTAGGGTCGCGGGGGGAGAGAATAAAAACCCAAGGCCTCACTAATTTCTAAACCCTAGTTACGGCCCTGCCCATCATATAAACTGAACTGACACTGTGTGCTTCAAACAAGTCTCTTCTCCTTTGTGATCCTTAAACAGGCATGGCAGGTGAGGAATGTGTGCGCGCAATAATACATTATTCTACACATGTGAGTGGATTTAAATACCTCAGCCCATATATGCCGTTCTGAAATATGTCACATTACAGAAGCAAAAACTATCATTTGTTTTTCATGGTGACTTTAAAGGCGTGAAAAATTGATTTTCCCAGCCTCTCTGTGAGATTGGTGAGATTCATCATGAATACAGGATTGTTTTCTTTTACTGCTGAGTTTTTGTTTCATATGAAATGATTTCTGTATTCACGTTTGTTTGAGTTCTCTGGGTGGTCAGATGGAAATAAAAATGGTGATTTATAGCATAGCTCAAATCAATTTGATCAGCCACACCCAAAGTCCTACTAAAGAGGAGTATTTACAAGGTATAAGTGCATTCAAAATAACATCTATGTGTGTTTATCATACCAAATTTAACCTTCACTGTTTGATCTTGAGTCATGATTATTTAATGATCACCCCCAAACATATTTTGTTAGATGTTAGATTCAACTCATTGTGCACACAACGAAATGATCGTTCCAGATCACTCATCCAGAGACGAGCATCTGCTGTCATGCAGCCAGAGGCCGGCGCTACCGTTAGGCAATGTGGTTGAAGTGTCTCGCCCACGGACACAACGCAGAACAGGGACAGGGGCTCGAACCGGCAGCCCTCCGGCTGCACCACCACCACTTATTTAATGACACATAAAGCGCTAAACACTGCTGTAAAGTTCAGTTAACTACTCACATCGCACTCTTTATATTCTACAAATATGCAAACATTATCCAACTCACAAGTCAACCACAAAACTAGAAATCTGCTGTCTGTTATTTGCATTGGAGGGTCACAATTGTGTGACTTGCAAACTGGTTGCAAAGTATTTGTAAATTCCTAAACCAAACTTGTTAAAATGACATTGAAGGTGAGGCTGAGAAATTCTTCTTCCTGTGTTCAGTCCTCCTCATACATCATTCTGCACAATGGAGCTCAAACTTTTAAGTGAAGTAACAAAATTAAAAAAACACACACACACATTTTCAAGAGGCCAGGAATTTTAATATAATAAGGAAATAGTTGTCCAAGGGCTTAAAGTCACATAGCAATCAATTAAAGACCTCGGCTTCTCTCAGGATCAGTCGCTCAGTGCCGTCAAGTTGTTAAAGCTATTTAGGATTATACAAAAGATTGTGCTATCCATGATTTTGATGAATGACTTCGTGCTGCTCTCACATTGTAGAGCAGTCTACTCTCTCATATACAGGCCAGACAGGCTAAAAGCTTTGCTCTGCAGGCTATGCCCCAGT
Organism: Andinoacara biseriatus; assembly: GCA_015108635.1. Classification (NCBI taxonomy): domain Eukaryota; kingdom Metazoa; phylum Chordata; class Actinopteri; order Cichliformes; family Cichlidae; genus Andinoacara; species Andinoacara biseriatus. Next base: position 2,817 of record VUQJ01035892.1, read on the forward strand.
CAGTGGTTCTAACATTTCATCTGTGGTGGAGCCTTTCATGATGGCTTCGCTTGCCTTTCCAAAAGAGCAGCGAGGCTCAAGGATCAGTGGGGGGAGGGACGAGTGCATATTAATGTCATTTTCTCTTCAAGGAGCAATTTCACAGCCTGGGGGGCTTATCTCAGGAGGTCCTGAGCCATAAAGCCTGACTGACGATGTGCTGTACAGACGCATGCAGTCCTCCCGGTCTCAACTCCGCGCGCGCAAACAAATGCCAACACGTTACGTATCTGCTGCTATGCGCAGTGACAATACAGCGTACGTTCACAGGCAAACAGATGCGTGCAGACATGCACACACACAGGGAATTCATGTCAAGCTCCAGATTTGCCACCTGAGTGGTCACCCTGTCCACCGGGTCTAGTTTGCTTACTGTCTGCCCTGTGGCTGCCCTGTCTCTCCCTCTCCCTCACACACACACACACACACACACATGTAGCAGGTCAGGTACACAGCACACACAGTGTAATGAATAAAAAATGTATGTAGCAGATTTTGTGCATCATAAACCTGATTTTTCCAGTAACATTTGTTACATTCTTTAGCACCAACTTAATCTATAGTATATGGTCTGTAGTATATCATACCTGCATTATCTCCCAATAAGCCAGTTAGTTTTTTATGTGACACATGAAAGGCTGCAGAGTATGTTTTTGCTTTATGTAATCAACAAACTTTTTTACATAGTCTAAGCCTTCTAAGCACTGTCACGATTAGATGAGGGCACGTCTGGATGTGGTCAGAGCCCCTCTGTAATGCCAAGGTTGAGAGAGTGTAAAGAGGCGCTTGGGCCATTAGCAAACAACGTCCAATCCTAGTGGAGATTTGTGTCATGTGCTCATGGAGAACATTTCACATTCTCTAGTGAGGTGAAAAGATCCACTGCTGCCCTTCTGAATTCGTCACTCAACAACTGCAAAAGTGTGGGACTCAACTTCCACTGAGACGGGCCCCCGCGAGACATCAATTCCGCTGCAAGGTTCTGTACTCCTGGGATGTGTACCGCTCTGATGGAGAGCCTGTGTCTGTGAGACCACAATAGGAGGCTCTTGGCTATTACCATTGTACTGATCATACAATATAGAGTATACCAGCTCCATCACAATGTTTGATTTAGTCATTTCTCACTATGTTTGTGAAAAACAGACAGTGTTTAAACACCTTCAAAACCACAGACAGTTGCCGATAGTTCATGTGGGGAGACAAAGGCTTTTTTCTTTAACCTCCCTCCAGCAACTTTGGATTGGCACATTCCTTCACAGCTGGAGAGAGATATGTCTATGTGCACACTGAAATGTGTGATGCAGCTCTCCCAAGGGGGACCTCTGATAACAGAACATGCCGTATGCACAGGGGGATAAAACCAACAGCTACAGCTCCTAAAGGATGTCGCCTGAACAAAATAGAAATTTCATGTTTATCTGGGCAATCAGTCTTCTTCTCTATTTTTTCTTTTGGTACCCTTCTTGAAGCCTTACAGTCATTTGGCCAGTAGAATAATGTAAAAATGGACACTGGATAGCTCCCGCATAAGAATAATGGTCAATATTTGATTTCTCATTACTCTGATGATTTGATTCCAGCTAGCAACTGATATTATCACCTGTGCACGCTGTTGTTTGCAATGTTTTAATTGTTTTTCTTGGTGAGCAGTGTTCTCAGTAATCACCTGACAAGTTCTCCTCTTTTTAGGAAAGAAAACTGGCAGACTGTGGTTTCACTGTGGCACACGGTTGACTGCATTCTAATTTACAGCACAAAGAAAGAATACATTCTGTGAATCTGTTAGAAAATCTCCTGTCATAATATCATTGTTTGTTTTTAGAGCTGGACCAAGTGAAACCTCTTTTTCACTGATCTTTTCCAAAGTTTACTCAGATTGCAGGAAGCTCAGTTGTATGACTGCCACAGAGTATTTGCACACATATTCATTTTTTTTGTGATTGAAATGTTTTGTGTTTTTCTTGGCAGATGAAATCACTGCATTCTGTGCTCACAGTGTGTGGGATAAGTCTGTATCCCAAGTATGAAAAAAAAAAAGAATATGCTAGCAGTGTGACTTTGAGTTTGTGCAGTGCAAGGAAAAAAATTGGAAGGGAGTTTTTAATAGTTCTACAGTTTTAAAAGTGTACCTCAAACATAATAGATTCATACAAAAGATTTGAAAAGGTAACAGAACGTGCATATTTTTAATTACCCCACCACGCTGGTCTGAACAGTTTGCTTCTGCATGTTTTTTATTGTTAGTTATGAATTTGTTTCTCACTGCATGAGAAAATAGATGCGCCGCATGAGAGCGTCTGAAAAGTGTCAACTGTGTGAGAGCTGGAAGTCCTGAGCTCAATGAATTAAAGTTCACAGATCATCATAATGGAACCAAAAATATCTCTTTGGCTGTATCCATATCTTCTATATTTAGAAATTTAGCATGTAACCATGGAAAATGTGACTACTCTCAGACTTCTTAACAAGAGCTGTTGGTGGAAATGGGTCTACGGTTGCCCTAGAAACCACTCTATTCATGCCGGGTGATGTATGACTGCTTCCTGTTTGCTCTCCCCTTGGACATTTCAGTTCAATCACCTGGAAATGGGCCAAATATGAAATATGAGACTAAATCTGCAGCGACTTTTAGACACACATGAATTTGAATGAGATCTAGTTGTACAGCTCAGACTCTATTGGTTATTGTAGAAACTGTTCCTCCTGGCTCAAGCTGGTTCACTTTCTTTAATAGAGGTAGATATGATGTCTGTCTTCAGTGCTCACAGTATCTGACCAGCAGCTGTCAGCTCTTAGTTCTGCAGGTGAAGATCTGTCTGTCTGCGCTCTGAGCTATACCCTTAGGGCTTTCGCTTTGAGCTTCACAAAGTGTTTAGAAAGGTCTTTCAGCCTGCCTTCAGCCTTTCCATAGTCAACATGATATGACTCCAAAGGTATAAATATAAGAACCTAAATGCTTCAGAATTGATACCTCACCTTTAATATTGTAACACTGCTAAAATTAATTAATTCATTAATTAATTAATTAATTAAAAAACAGACACTGGATGATGTTGTTTTCTCTGTTCTTATTCATAACTGGCAAACTGCAGATAGATTAAAAAAAACACTTTCGAGAAACTGTTTTCCACAACACGGTGCAGTCTTGGAATGAAATAAAACAGGCAAGTGATATGAAAAGACTCTTTAAGACAACATAATAGCACAAAAAACAGACAAAAACATCACTTTACAACTTGAAGCTGTCTTTTTTTTTTTCAGAAAAATGCTCCAGTTAAACTACATTTCTAAGAAAACTGACATCTGAAAAATAAGTCTTATATCTTTTCTTTACTGTAGAAGTTACTTATGTTAATGTTTTCAGGCAACATGATGACCACTGATTTGTAGGTAATGTGTAGTAATCTCTTTTTTGTGATTCAGTTAAGTAAAATGGCCATTATGATTTTCTTATCTGGATATAATATATGAAATGAGAATTCAGCAGCGACGCCAGCATAAAACAGAGTTTAAGAATAAAAAGTCAGAAATTTGTCACTGTTGCTGTTTTTCTTGGTTTTGCACTACTGATATCAGTCACAAAACCCAAATTGGATTTTTCTTTAAATAGCAGCAGGATAGTTAAGAGTTTGGTGCCTAGGTTCCAGTCTAATCCATCCCCACAAATATGTTACATGCAGAGATTGGAGAGTGACACTGAGGTGATGTAGGAATTAAAGCATTAAGCAGAAATTCAGGGCAGCAGTAGCACTGACAAGGAGAGATGGGAGATTTTGCAGCATAATTAGACTGCCAAATTGGGAGGGCATGCTTGGTATATGACATGAGGAGAGCTAGGCATGTGCCCAGCTCATGTCTGTCTGAACCAGCTTCCAGACTTCACTTCATGTCTTTAACTGTCAATGTGGTAGAAAGTACAAACTGATATATACCCAGCCGTTTAGTTCAAAAGTGGCTCCTATGGGCAAGTTTTATTCTAAAAGCTGATGGGAAGGAAAGAATGGAGAATGATCCACAACTGCAAACCACTGAAACTAGGGCTACGAGCAGACAATCCGACAAAGACACAAAGGGAGACAGGACTATAAATACACTGAGAACTGTGTATATATAGTCACTGAGATACACTGAGAACTTGTCGGGGAATACAAACAGATAAGGAACAAGATGCAGGTGGAAGTAATTTACAGGTGAAAATAATCAGAGAATCAAGGGACAACAGACAGGAAGCAAAACTGACACAGGAGACAACAGAAAGCTAAGCTTCAAAGTAAAACAGGTGAAACCAACAAAAAATCCAGGAAAAAGGAAACACAGGCTGCAGAGACAAATAATAATACACGAGCGACAACTAAGACTCATCACTACACTTTGATAATAATGCAAAGGACCAAACTAAAAATAGATACCGTATTTTGCTGACTTTAAGGCGCACTGCATTATAAGGCGCAATATCAACGAACAGGTCTATTTTCATACATAAGGCGCACCGGGTTATAAGGCGCATGATAGCCATACCTGTCTAGTCTCCCGTTTTGGCCCGGAAATTCCCGTATTTTACCCCCCAACCCCCCGTTATCCCGTATTTTTATTTTCCCGTATTTTTCCACATTTTCAGTTTTCATTTTTTAAATTTTTTAAAGCATTCCTGTGCCGCTCCAAACTGAATTCTTTTACCAGCCTCGTGAGAACTGCCACCTGCACTAGCCTGGGTGGCAGTTCTTGCGAGTTTAGTGCCGACAGCGGGAACAAACCTGGAACAACAAATCAGAGAGATGGATGAGTTAACAAGAGAGAAGGCAGTCCTGCCAAAAAAGTTAAGAAGACTTCATATAAATACCTTGAAAAATGGGAAAGGAATTTACTTTCCTAAAGAGGAGCATGATGGGGCATAAATAATTGTTCTGTCAGGTTTGTAACTCTGATTTTAGTGTCTCTCATGGGGGAAGGAACGATGTCTGTCAGCATGAAAAAATGTCTTCTACAGCCTCGTTTGCAACTATATGCAAATTACCAATTATGCAAATGAGGTGATGACGACATATGTGGAACATTTCCCGTATTTTTAAATACAAAACTTGACAGGTATCATGGTAGCGCATATGTAGAGCGAAACAAAAAATATCAGGTAAGCCAGACTTTATTCAACTCATTCACAATAACTCAGTATACTGTTGTAACAAATACACAAATCCTGTGCACCAGTATATTTACCGATATAATCAACGAAAAAAAACATTAAAAAAAAAAAAAGGAACACACACACACAACGGACCTCAATTCGTCCTTTGGCGACTTCTAGGGATTTTTGAGACAGCCCGAGATTTGTTGCACAAAAGTTGGCAACAGTGCCGGCCGCCGATCGCCAGATTACGTGCAAATATACGGACCAGCATAGCTGAAAATGAGGCAAATCCATCATCGTTTTCTGCAGTTTACTGCGTACAGTTTCCATTTTTGGAACAAAACTTACACTTCTTGCTGAATTTATTTCATTCATAGCTTGTTCCTGTCTAATATCGGTAGAGTAATCTTAAAACTGGAGGCCGTATCGCTGAAGACCATGGAATGGTGCAGTGGTGTGGATACCTCAGCTATCGGCGGTCAAACACCAAAAGTCATTCTTAGAAATGTAGACAATAAAAATACAGCAGAAGAAAAATAAATAAATTATTGAGTTTGAAATATCATCTGGACCCAAGAGAACACAGCAAACTGATACTATTTGTAATCTTATTCTGTGACGTATTGCTTTTGGTCACCCTCTTTAGCTCTGACATCTGACCTTTCCTCATGAGGCTACTCTCCAATCACAGAAAAACAGGAAGAACATTGCCTCTGACAGCAGGCGTTACGAGTGGCCTCATGGGAAATGGAGTGCTGGCAATCTAAAGTGGGGTATGAGTCACCATCTGTCTCCCTCACTCAGGCATTACACAAGCGCTGCACATGCGTGTTTGGTGAATGTGTGTTTATCAGCATAATCTCTGACCGTGTTCAGCAGTTCTTTAATACAGTTTGTCCTACAGTTTGAATCTGTTACATTTTTGATGACGAGGAAACTGGTAGCTGACCTTGTGAAATTCCAGGAGAATCTCAGATGTTGCTCCATTTTTGCGCATGCGTGTGTGCCTTATGAGAGTCGATGAATTGCTGCTTGTAGTTCTTGACTTATACAGAGAGAAAACACGCTACTTCAACGCACCCTCACACACAAACACACTACCTCAAGGCTGAGACTGTCCTACTGTGTCTCTACTTGGCAGCACGTTTAGGTATTCCAGGCAGTGCTCACAGGGTATATTGACATTCCTGTCTCATTGCTTTCTCCATTGTGCATTCTGTGAGAGCTAACCCTCAATCCCTCTCTCTCTCACTCTCAGTCTCTGTATGTCTCTCTGTCGCTCTCTTTCTCACTCTTCAGGGCATCAGACTTATTATCCCCACTCATACGCCGCTTTGATACACAGCAAGGCAATGCATAAAATAGGCCCAAACACACATGGAAACATATACACACAAAGTGATTACTATGCAGACAGAATATCTGAAAGATTCCTTGATTTGATATCCCTGTTTAAATGAACATTATTATAACTGATTTGTCAGTATGTCAGCCAATCATGATGTCAATCTCTTTTGACAACACTCATGCCAGTGTTTAGTATCGCTTCTGTAAACTAAGTCTGCAGCTGTACGACTTGCACAGCTGGGTTCCGTGTCTGTCATGCTAATCTACCCACGACAGTCACTAATATGCCAGTTAGAAGCAGGTATAATATTTTTACTGGCACTGTCTTAGCACATGGTGTACTAATTAATAGTAATAAATACAAAATTTAGCTACACGTAGCACTCATGTAAATGTCAGACTCTGTGCAGTACTGTGAAAACTGAAGTTTTGCACACCCTTACTGTTTTTGTAGGAATTTAGGAGGGTAAGTAGCAGCCCTGCTGACTTCAGACAGTTCACCCCAAGGTCAAACTGTGCAGTGCTCAGAGAAATTGCAAAAAACAAAAAATAAAAGAAAGAAAGAAAGAAAGAAAGAAAGAAAGAAAGAAAGAAAGAAAAAGAGCTCCGCAGGCCTCAGTTAGCATGTTAAATGTTAAAGTTCATGGCAGCGCAATTAGAAAAAAACTGAACAAATTTGGCTTGTTTGGAGGGGTTGTCAGAAGAAAATCTCTTCTCCCTAAAAAGAACATGGCAGCATGGCTTAGGTTTGCAAAGTTGCATACCAATAAACCACAAGACCTCTGAAACAATGTCCTTTGGATAGAGTGGAGATGTTTGACCATAATACCAACTGTTACTGCCAGCTGACCTGGACAGTGTGACAACATTGAATTAACCTTGAACTGCTCTTTATTCTCACATTTACTTATACTTACTTATTACGTATTGTAGAGTAATATATGAGGCCATCTGTCAGCAGCTAAAGCTTGGTTGAAATTGGGCCATTCAACAGGACAATGATCCCAAGCACACCAGCAAATCTACGACAGAATGACTCAAAAGGAATCAAGGTGTTGCAACGGCCCAGTCAAAATCCAGACCTCAACCCAATTGAAATGTTTTGGTGTGACCTTAATAGAGTTGTGTAGAAATCAGTACCTGCAAACCTCAATGTACTCAAGCAAAGTTGTAAAGAAGAGTTGGCCAAAATTCCTCCAACAATGTGAGTGACTGATAAAATTATACCGAAATGTTTACTTCAAGTTATTGCTGCTAAAGGCGGTTCTATGAGATACTGAATTATGGGGTGCACTTAGTTTTTGCACAGAGTCCTGTGAAAGTTTTCTTTTTCAAATGCATTATAACAGGAGCTTTGATCTGATGGTGATGGCATTGCAAGGACAACTCAAAGGTGTTAAGTGACCTTAATCAAGTGAGCAGTCTGTACCAAAAGTGTGGAGGTACTGACTCTGCCATCCCCAGAGCCGTGTTTCTAGCTTAGCTAAAACACACGAAGCTGTTGTTTTGTTTACATATCATTCTTTAGTAAATTAAAATTTGGCTTAGACAAAACCTGTCATAGTGTGGCTGTCATAAACATTGAGAGATTTGAATAATTGTGTTCATCGGTGTGTGTGTGTGTGTGTGGGGGGGGGCTTTTTTGTATTTTCACATATTTTATTTCAGTAATTTTCTGAAAAAAAAAGTAAGTTCTCATAGGATTGGTTTCTTCATTTCTTCATCGTATGAAAACTCAGCAAAACAACAAGCTTTTCACAGTCATGATGAATCTTTTTATTTGGGGGAATCTGATACTGAGAATCCTTTACACGACAAACATACGTAGGACTGCTTTACTACAGGGGGTAAAAGTGTGACACTGTGGTCTCCCATTAGACTAAAGTCAGAAAAATTATTATTACTAAGATATTAGTGAGACCACAACGCAAGAGAAACAACTTTTTGTATCGTTTTGATAAGAAGAAGCACATTTTTGCAGAAATGTTGCCTTAAAATTTGACCTTTTATTTTGGACTTTATATTTATTTAGATTGTAGACCTCAACTCAGGCGCTGCTGTGTTAAGCAAATGTTTTACCAACCAAGGTGTCCAACAAGGACACAAGAGAACTGGAACAGAGAAATACACAAAACAAAAGAAATACACACTTTTACAAATATTGGTCCAGCAACCGTGATCCGTATTTGTTTGCTTGTTTTCTTCTAAGCCCTGAGACAAACAGGCAGTAGCATGAGTGCTGTAGCAAAGTTACACGAGTAAACATAAATCTATTCCATTTTACAGCATAGTGATAATTTCAAATTATTCCTTAACTGTTTTGAGCCCAAAAGTAAAGCATAAATTAATGAAAAATATAGAAAATAAAACAATAAATCTGTTGAAAAATATGAATATCATAAGAAAGAGTGCGATTCAAAAGCATACAAAGAGGCCTAGTTTGCTAATACACAAATATACACACACACCCACACACACACACATACACTTGCACACCTTCAGGAGCTGGAAGCAATGTGGCTTACTCGTATCATGCTGGCCTGTGATGTTGTTTTGTTTATTTGTGCCAAGGGAGCGATAACCTGCTGGTAACATTTCTAAACAGCTCCAGCTGCAGCTTACACTGAGAAAATGAATGGTCAGATTTCACCTGAGGTGTTTTTTTTTTTTTTTGGCAAAAAGCACCCAA
>VUQJ01035892.1:14252-31687 GCA_015108635.1 Andinoacara biseriatus
TCCAGCACCTTCAATAAATGAGTAATTAAATCTGACAGATTATAGTGGTGAGTGAAATCATTTTTCATGACTTCACCCTAGCATTACTTCCAGTACATATCCATGCTGTCAAGCATGGCTATAGTTGGTACATAATAAGAAAATGACATCCCACAGTCCTGCTTAATGCCTTCAGCTCATCACGTCCCTGTGATGCATTCATGGTGCAGATGTCATTGATGCATTTGCGGTAAAACAGGAGTTAGCATAAACAGAACAACATGGTTTAAGATTATTTAAAATGTAAGTTTTCAAAGAGGTCAACAAATATCAGCAAACACATGCTGTTTCTGAGTAGTTTGTTATAAATTGTGTCTTTGTATGTAGCTAAATGTGCACTTGCTGTATTTCCCAAAGAGAGGGAATAAATAATATGTGACTGTATAAGAAAGGCAATGATTGATTATTTTCAAAGGTAAGACCTATTCAGCATGTTCTGATTCATCATAGAGTTCTTAAGATTTTAAGACTGGATGCTGGATTGATACTTGATTTGCTCCTGAAGTTTTTTTTTAAATCTTTTTTTTAATATATCGTGAAAACAAAGCAAAACGAAGTGAGGTGCAATAATTTCATGCTATTCAAACATTGCATTGTTCTAGGCAGTTTAGTGCAGTTCAGTACCTACTAAACTGGTTAGCTTGCAGTACTATGGAGAAATTACAGTACTGCACTGTGTTGGATTGGTGTCGAGCAGGTTATGGCGTTCATGGTCAATGTTAGGTTACATTGTGGGTAGTAGACATAAATTTAAATTTAAGGTGATGATGCTTCACCTGCCAAATCCTTCCAGCCTTACCCATACCATAGTTTTTCTTAGTTTTTGGAGTTTTTTGCTGTTGTCCTTGTTTCTTTGTTGTTTTTTGTTCAGATTTCTTTCTTTCTTTCTTGCATCTCATCTCTCTTTTATCATACTGCTCCTCCTCCTCCTACTACTACTAATAAGTTTATTTGTATAGTACTTCAAAACATTACAAGGTGCAAAACCACAAAATAAAACATGCACATAGAAAGATCAGATAAAAAGCATAGCTAATAGTTTACACTCAAAGAATAAGTTATTGAAATCATTCACATAACAGTTTAAAATGGGCCATGTAAGACACAAGTGCAGCATCTAAAATAAAAGAGTGACTAATAGTTTGAACTAACACTGAATCACAGCATTATATGGTCTCTTATGTTGAGGATTTGAGTACTATACAGTACCTTTAAATGTAATTACTAAAGTTCTCATGTGGAAAAAAATTGAGCGTTTCTATATTTATTTTAAATTATAAAACTTGAAAAAAAATTGATTCCACAATGCTAGAATCAGCTTGTAATACTGAGTATGTTAAACTGCTTAAACTTCTCTGTCACTGGAAGAATCTATCAAATTCAAATAAGAAGGAAACAACTGTAAATGACACAAAAAGACATACATATTTAAACCAGTATGCATAAACACACAGACATGAAGATCCACAGGCGCACTGAGGCCCACTAAGAGATTCAGCACTGATCAACACCTCAGAGAATTGACCTAGCTACTTTGTTAATAAGTCATATAGGCTGGGGCACTCATCTTTACTAAGAATATTATGTCTGGAAACCTTTTTGTTCAAGGCTTAGAGGCAGAAGCCACTTACAGGCGGTTTGTGGTTACTACATTCGCATGCTGGCATTTAGCTGAGCAGGGAGTCAGGGGACCTTTTTAAGATGATGGAGACATTAAGACATGGTTGTAAGCTGGCAGAAAAAAAAATGTCACAATATCAAGAGAGAAGTAGAGGGGATCCTCAAGAGACATGTTTGTTTTCTCTATTATCAAACAGTCAGCACCGTCTTTCATTGAGGTACTGTAACAAAGAAACTCAATTACAGATGAAAATAATTCAGTGCATTGTTTCTGTGGGGTTTTTTTTAAGTTTAAGTTAGGAGCTTTCACATCCTACTTAAATCATATACATGTTCAGTATGTCAGTTTGTGAGACAGGTGGCAATATATTGAGTCTGAAGGGATTTAAAACATCTCAGACATCTTTAACACATATGCTGCAATAATATGATGGTAAGTCAGAGGATAAGATGCAGTGTGATTGTGCCATTAAACAATAGGGCAGCACAGCCTGTTTGTGTTTATGCTCCAGCATGCTGATCAGAAGGCCTGCAGGTCAGAGCTCAAAGACAGGCAGACGGTGGTGGTGGTGGTGAGTTGCATACAGATGCCACATACAGATGACACTAGCCGCTATGACACCACTAAGCTAAATGATACAAAAAAAACCCGCAGGTATGGATATGCTCTCTGTGTTATGTAACTCCTTGTAAACTGTAGAGCACTTGAGGCCACGTTACACCTCAGACAGCCAATGCATGTGTTTTCAAACACCCTTCATGTTCTTGATGTCTCAATGATCACCAAAAGAATCATGTCACTTGAATTTGTGAAAGCACAATGATACTGCAAATCTAAGCCTGTCTATCACTGCATGTCCATTCCTCACAAAACTGAGACTTCAGTTACAGATCTGCATAAAAAAGTGTGCATTTTCATTTGAGAACTCAGCTTCCAGTTCAACTTTCAAAACATTCTCTTCCATGAAACTTGAGAGCAAACTCACTACTTTTTACTTCAGTACGAGACTGCAGAACTTGGACTTCCTTACAAACAAAGTCCACAAAGACAGTTCAGATTGGCAGTCACACCTCCCCCTCTCTACTGCTCCCTAATCCCCTTCCTGTTTCACGTGGCATACCCATGATTCTATTCCCAGACATGGGTAGACCTCTGTTGCAATCTTTGCAGACAATGCCACCATTATCTGCTGGATTACAAATCATGGCAAGAGTTAATAAAAGGAGGAAATCATCAGCCTTGTAGTGTGGTGCTCAGAGGACAACCCAATATCAACAGCTAAGGAGCTGATTTTAGAGTTTTCAAGGTAAAGACATTTAGGGTGTCTGGACTAAATATCACAGAGAACCTTTGCATAGTTCTATTTAGTTCAAAACAGCTCCCAAATTATTGTAGTTTTAAAGGAAACTTGAGAAGGTTTTATGTAACTTTTTTCAGAAGAACAAAAGAGAGCATCCTGACCAGAAACATTACAAACTGATAAAGGATGTGCATTGTGTTAACCTCTGCAGTGGGTGTTTGAAATTACTTTCAACATCACCAGTACCCATTTATACCTAGCATCAGTGATATTGGTGCGATGTGCACAGCCCAAAGGATACTAACGAACAATACTCCACCACAGCCACAGCATGTTCACCCTGCTGCCATCTGGCATGTGATACAGAAGTATCTGCTGCAGCACCACCAGACTTCAGAGCAGTTTATTTCCTCAGGCTGTGAGACTACTGAACTCATCCTTCACACTTCACCACAAATAATAGCTTTACTTCTTTTTAATGACTAAGTTATTCATTCATTCATTTGCATTTTCTGTTTTTTGTCAGAAGCTTATTGTGACTACCTCTGAAATACATCATGACAACTTTATATTGCATAAAGATTGACTGAAACACAGGTGACTGCTGACATTTCAGACCTCCTGTCTAAAGTGCACAATATTTTAAATGGCTCAGTCAAAAGCCCATTGGTTCTTTGGATCAGGTTCAGTCACTATTGTTTATGTACCCTTTAGAGAGCTTTACAGCTGTAAACAGGCATTACTCTCAGAGAAGGCCAAGCTGTTATGAACTCCGTTTAACATGAACTTATGCAGAGGTAACACATCAAAAGCAACATTATGTCAGAATGAGACTCACAACATTTTATGTCAGTTAATTATGCTTAAGCATAATTATTTCTGCAGTGACAAAGGTAGTGCTCCGACAGCAGCTGCTGCCCACATAATAATGCCATCACTCGGAAAGCAAAGACCACACAGTACTCCAGGAGTTCTCGTGTTCCCCCGAAGAACAGCACAGATCCTCCTCTGACACAGCTTTGCGTTTGTGATCCAGTGTGTCTGTTTGTGTTCTTGCATGTGCACACATGTACAGTATGTGCACCCTTTTGTGAATTGCATGTGGGGGAGGAAGAGGAGGTGTCAAGTGAACAGTGGTATCCAGGAAAAGATTGTTCTGTTCTTGTAGATGTGTGTGTGGGAGGACACTGTGGAGTGGGCGGGTCACTGGGACTGTGATTACTGAGGGAAACAAGGAATTACTTAGCCTTTTTTCAATTTAAATGCAAATTTTGGAAATGCGAGTATCTAAACATGTGCAGAGATATTAAGAACAGAGGGAAGTGGACTATGTGTATAGCAGTGTTAAGAGCCTGAGTATGTTACCTATTTGTTAGTAATATCTTAAGGGCAAGATGTGGTGGGATCATTACGTCTGCAAGAGAATGACCTCAATAAGGTCAGCATTGTCTTAGTGGCAGTAACAGTAGCACTTTTAAACCCTGCTGCCTGTCCTTTCATAATGTCATGGCAGGTCTATCACTGCATATAGTGTAGTACCCATCCAGCTTCTAAACCCAGTGGGTGACACAGAATATGTGTATACATGGTATTTATAAACATATGCCATTCTTTCATAAATTCCCAGTGGCAACTCTTACAGACTCATTTACATGATGGAATAAAACAGCACTGGGTATTGCGACAATGAAGAACGGTGCTCCATATTTTGAGTTTTATAAAACAAGTCGTGACCAAGCAAGCCAGATCTCCATACTCAAATGTACGTTATGCCCACTTTTATTTGTAGAACTGAATGAAGTAGCAGCCTATTGGAGCGAGTTAGTAAAGGAAACACAGGAAAACATAAAGGTGATGACACATGGTCATAACACTGAAATCAGGATGGGAGAGTAAAAGACCCCCCCAAAAAGTTAGCAGTACACGCAGGCTAAGACAGATAATTGTAAGATGCTGAATGTACAGTTTGTCAGGCACAGATGGTGAATCTTTAATGGATTATTTGGAGCTAGAAAGCATGGGAGCCTCACAGGTAGCACACCATCAGGTCGACCACATTTCTACAGGGAATATTAAAGATCTTAATAAGTAATCAAACCCTTACAGTCTTTACATGAATAACACCCTGTACAGGTCGCCAGCCTGTCACAGGGCTAACACAGTGACAGACAACATTTTGCACTCACATTCACGCTCTCATTTAGACTGGCCAATTACAGTAGGTCCAAGTCTTTGGACTGTGGGAGGAAACTGGAGTACCCGGAGAAAACCCACGCAGACACGGGGAGAACATGCAAACTCCACACAGAGAGACAGAGAGGCCCAGGCCAAGGTGGAATTGAACCCTTCCAGATGGTATTCTAACCGTGAGGCAGCAGTGCTAACCACTGTGCCACCGTGCTGCCCACATGAAAAGTTAGTGAGGAATAAAAACAAAGTGTGACAGATGCCTAGTGAGATGGTCCCTATGGTGACGAACGTGTGACTTACTCCAAACTCCTGATGTGGACTTTATAGCTCTTAATTTTAATTAATTAATTCATTTATTTATTTATTTTATATACTTTATAGCGTTTTAAAAGAGGTTCATTAATTTTGGGTGTCCAATATTCCTCCAACCACTGCACCAAGGCATAGATGCCGTATGACACCTTGCGTGTAATTTTGAGATGCCAGTGATATTTATCAGAACCACGGTTTTTGACACCCTGTAATGAAAATTTGTTGCATTGTCCTATGGTACTGCTCCCAGACACCATTTTGCCTGAGAGGAAGAAGAAAAATGTCATTACGAGATGGCAGACTTTCATTCTTACTTTGCTTTTTGACATTTTCTTTTTTGTCATTTCAAATATTGAGGGACTCCTATGACTCTATCAGATTACCTCACTTGTTAAAAACGAAGCTGAAAAGACCATTCAGTTACAATTCAGTTACAATCCTATTTTACAACTTGGGAGGGAGAACAGCATATGAAACATATATAGTTTTAAGACATTTTAGAAAGTATGCTTGCCTTCAGAAGAGATATATAGGCTTTAGAGCTGAGAGACAGAGAATTTAAGTCAGGAAACATTTTGACCTTTTCCCTGTATTCGTGGACAATAAAAAAATATCACAAAATTTGTCCTCCAAAGCAAAGTCGAGTCTGAACTGAATTTGATCATATGGCTGGAACTATAATCCTACCACAGCACTAACCCTTCTTATAAATCTTCCTAGAAGATTTATATGAGAGGGCCCTGAGCACTGAGCATGCCCTGGACTGCAATGAGATATAGTCTATCAATTATTGAAGTGTGATATGGGTTATCTATTATTGCTGTGTTGTACCTTCATCACAACAGACAGTTGGTAAAAATGTTCTTCATTAAGCAGGACAACTATGAGTGGGTGACAGTGATTAGCTCTGAAGCGAGGGCACGTGTGCTTGATGAGGCTGGAGTGTATCATTAACATTTGTACCGTAGATAATATGTTTGGGAGTGGAGCAGCGTGTGCGAGAAGTTCCCGCATTCACTCTTCCTCACAGCAGACTCGACTGAGTGGAAAGAGCCTGACCCAGGGACATGTACAGGTGCACACAGCACTACAAACATGCTCCACCCAACCTATTCATGGACAGCTGCGTTACACACACATAGTGTTCATGGGTATTGCAGGTACTGCAGTGTTACCATAATAAGAAACTGCTGCTGCCCCTGAGGTGCCTTCCTCCCTTCTGCTCTCCTCACATCCTCTCATATATCAGCTTTCGTAAGCAGTGGTGAACTGAGCCCTGAAGCTAGCTCTCGTCTAGCCAATGAAGCTATTAGATGGTCCATTTTGTCATCATGGCCCAATGGAATTACAGCCATGTTCAAGTTCAGACAAATATTGAATGTGAATAAGGATGGCTCAAAAGAAAACAGCTTAGTGCGCCTTTTTTGCCACTCTGTTCGCTGTATCACTGTTTCTCTCCTGTAAGCCTCAAATGCAAGTGTGAGATACATGTTTGCTTTGGTGTGTGTGATACCGCAGAATAGATTGCTATGAGATGACTAGCAAGGTATTTGAGTGGATCCTTGAGTTGTAATAAGCCAGAAGAGAACAGGGCCCAACTATGTTCATAGACAGTCTGTTCTTATGGGATATATAGCTTAGATTAATGGACCTGTCATTGCTGGATCTGACCATATGCTCCACATTTACAGCCACCTTTATACACCATATTCCGTGTACCTTGGCACTGACCCTGCAAATCTAGTAGCTCTGCTGAAGGGGTGGAAATCCATTATTTGAAAGATATTCATTCATTTGTTTTTTTTTTAATGATATACTGTAGAGGTGAGCATCTTTATCCCGTCAGAATAAAAATCACAGGATAAAACTGATCTCTTAAAAAAAAATTACACTGATTTGCAGTTATCCTGCCAGCAAAATAACCCAGAGAGCTGGCAGATCCCCCCAATATACACAGCACACATTCGACCAGTGCCCAAAACAAAAAGTATTCACATTCACACGAAGCTCATCAAATTCCCAAATCAGGCATAGAACAGGATGGAAACAGTGAATAATAAAGAGAATCAGATAGAGAAACATCTGAGCATCTGAATCACTCTAGTTAGAGCCTGATATACACCTCTCTGACATGCTTAGAGCTCAAAAGCTTGCCAGGCCTGCTGAGCAGTATTTGAAGATTAAGCTACAATTGAACAATCAACATTTGAGGGTTTAGGCAAACTGTCTGTTAATTTGTGTCAAACCAGGAATAAATAAAGTATATTTTATCTTATTTCAGATTTTCAGCTGTTCATGCTTTTAGTGGGGTTTTTTTGTTGTTTTTTTACCAGAGCGCCGTCGACTGTGCTCGTAGGTTCACGGTGATCATAGAAAAATGCATTTGGGCGCTTCCAGGACCTTGAATGCTTAACTCTTTCATGATGATATTCTCTAAGCTATCATTAGAATTCAGTGTAAACTCAATGCTTTCCCCTGCAGTAGACCTAAAAGCAGTGTGGGGGCTGCTCTGTTCTGCTCTCCTCTGCTTGCACAAACTCTCATTCTCTCCCTGATACAGAGCTGGAGCTCATTCTGGCAGCAGCAATCAGATTAATAAGTAAACAAGCTAGTAATTGGCCTCAATGAAATATTCAAATGATATGGCTGTTTGCTAAAAGGATACTCATCTTGGAATTTCAAGCATTAACCACCCATGATGATATGACATGTCATTACAAGTACAATCGCTCGCTGCCTCTTTCTGTTTTTACCTCATGCCCTAAAACCCCCACTGCACATGAGCGCACTTAAAGATTGTATGTGTATGACATGCACGTACATTCCCTCAGTTATGGTATAGTTTAGAACAGTCTTCTGAGAGATACTAACTGATGCAGTGCTTAAAATTTGTTATGATAATATATGCTGAGGTATACTGAGGTATGCACTGTCATCTCTGCGCTGCCACTGAAACATACATCTACGTATTTGCCGATGCATGCATTAAATTTCAGTGTTAATCGTTTCATCTTGCGTGTATGTGTGCATTAGCACCCATGTATGCTTGTGTGCCTCTGTGATCTTGCTCTCTGTCTAAGCACAGCATTGCAGAGCACAAGCTGCATACTAACCCAATCATTAAGACATAAATGAGAACATCAGAATCTATCTGCAGTCTCGCACACAGTAGTCCTGAGAGAGAGGCAGAGAGAAGGAGGGAGGTGGGGGGAGGGCTGACCAATTTATCTTCACTCTCCTTCCTCCTCTTCTAATGTTTGCATCTCCCCATTTCTCTCTTGCGCTCCCACTTCCTTTCTTTCGCTGACAGATAGAAGCACAGGGGTGGAATGTGGCCTGGTTGAATATATCAGACTGACTTTCTGCCTGTACTTTTTAGTCTAATTGGGAGAAGCAAAGCAGCTACGTCTCAGGCTTGGCCCAGACGATGCGACCCCATCGGATTCTGCTGTTCCTTTCTAATTTTGGCCTGCTTTTCAAACACTGTCCACATCCTGGCCCAATTTCCTGTCCATATGTGTGATAAAAAGATGGCATCTGAAAGACCATGAAACGATGGGTAGCTGTGACAGAGAGGAAGCTGGGTAAGAATGGTATAGACAGAGAGCTACCTATGTGTGAGTCAATACATGTGTGGAGGATGGATGAGGATAATGTGTGAAAGAGAAAAAAAATCAGTGATGTTTTAGCAGATGGCACGCTACAGATGAGAATGGCAGGAAGCTTTGTAAAAAGACTAAGGGTGTTGCAGATCAAGTTCATGAGTAACTGAGGTAAACACAGGCACTGTTGACCCTTTGCTCCATTAAGACCCTGCACCACTGGGCAGAAATCCCCAGGAAGGATGAGAGGCTGCAAAAAAAAAAAGAAAAAAGAAAAAGAAAAGGAGCAAAAATCTGCTGTGCACATGAATGTGTATGTCTGTGTAGCCATGTGTTCATTCATAGGCCTGCATAAACCCACATAAATATGGTCTAGTTTTGCCTATAGTTTGCTCCTTTATTGCAGGATAATAATTTCAGGATATAATTGTTTCATTAATGTTACAGACCAGGCATGTTTTCTTTGAACTCAGCTATAAAAAAAAATACCATAAATGCACACTTATGTGATCTGTCATGAATAATTAACTTGAAAGCATCGTTCTGGCTCTTTCTCAGGATATGTGTTTTGCTGGAAACATCAGAATATTAAGAAATCTTTGTTTGAAGAGATGTAAGCTGTGTCATGACAGTTTCTCACTTTACCTTTGATCAGATCTTTTTTCTTTTTTTCTTGGCTGTCATACCATTTCTCAGCCTCTATGAAACAACCAATTGACTGAACTTATGAAAGATTTCAGTGTTAATGGACGACTGGTTGGCAAAATGTGCGTTACTCTGAAGCTCTGCATAAGCCTACAGTGTATAATTGGGTATGCATCTGGGTAACTAAAATTAAACTAAAAACTAGATGTGAAAAAACATTGTAGTTAATTGAAATTAAAATAAAAATGACTTTTCGAAAAAATGAAAACTAAGTGAAATGATTTTGTGGTCCTAGAAATCCAAAAAGAAAAAAATTAAATATAATTAAAAATAGAGATGAGATATCCTTTTTATTATCTGTCACACTGAGAGTCAAATGCTTTCAAAAAGCTGTGTTTTCATACCTGTACTTTATACCAGTTCTGAAACTAATAAAACGTAAACTAAAACTGAAGATTTTCAAACTAATTGAAACTAAACTGAAATATTCCATGTTTCCACTGTTTTTTTTTTGTAAATCACAGTCACCTGTTTCACAACTCTGTTTGTGCAAATAGCTGGTAATGAATGTGGCTACACATCTAATTAACCCTGTTAGTGTCAGAGTTTTGTCTTGATTTTGAGATGGCAGTGTAAAAGACCAACACAGGCTTCTTGTTCCAGGTAGCAAATGGACACAACATTTTATATGCTATTTACCATAAAGGTTATGTCCATAAATATTTGTACAATCACACATCCATACATTGACCCATTCATTTTTCCCTGCTTATCCATTACAGGGTTGCAGCAGCATGCTCTAATGAATTGAGATCAGGAGACAGAAAAAGTTGAGAAACTCTTGCAGGGTGCTTTAAGATGTTCTTATGTAGCCTTGCTGGTCTTGAGTGTAAGCAGCGGTTTGCAACTTAGTGTAAACCCTCTGTGTTTTCATTCATGAAGGTGTTTCTTGATTGTAGACTTTGACAATGATACGACGATGGAAATAATTTGGAAAGAATTCTGTGACTATCCACTTTGGTTGTATTCTGTGCTCTGGTGTTGCTGAGCTGCCCAGTGCATTGCTTCTTTTTAAGAATGTGCCAGATTGTTGACTTGGTCAAGTTTTTGTTGTCTCTTTGATAGTTTTGAGTTTTTCAGTCTAATGATAACCTCCATCGCTCGCATCAACATCTCTGCACCTCATATTAAGAGTTACAGTGAAAAAAAACAAACAAATGCATTTTCAACTCTCTCTCTTTTAATCACCTTAATTTGTCATGGAATAATAAGGCAGCATATTATAGTTTGGATATAGTTGGACCCAGCCTGTGGACTCAAACAACTGACACAAAGCTAAAAAGGTTTATTTCTACAAGTGAAACTTTATACTATGAACAGGTTTAATGACAAAATGGGGTGGAAAACTGAGGCAGCCACCTGGTAGAGTCTAAAAGAGGAGGGAAAAAGTATTATCAATGACTGGCAGGGAGGAGGCGAACACAAAGGCTCAGACTGTGGCTGAGGAGCGTTCTTACTTGGGAGGTAACGCTACTGATAACCACATAGTATTCCCAGGCTTGGATTGCTGCTCATTTGTACTCCAAACTGAATTGCAGGTGAGCGTCTTTTACGTGAGTCACAAATATACCAGGTGAGCAACTAGGAAGCAGCCAAGAGGCGGATTTTACAAAATAAGGCATCGAGGAACACACACAATACCAACTAGGAGGCCGATTTACCACCGCAGTGGAAAAACACAGCTACTGCCGATCCTTAACTACACAGTCTTGATGATTATGGGCTGCAGGTGTGCACAATCAACTTGGGAAAATGCCACTCCACCCATGGGTGGTTACACAGGATTCATCCACAGGTCCACCTGAAAGCCAAAAGGAAAAATACTCCACCCCACCTCCTAGCACAACAGGCCTCACCTGGCCATGAAACCTCTTGTCAGTTAATTATCCAATTAAATTTTAGGCTCTGAAAATGGGCTGCTATGTAAAAAAAAAATGGTTGTTGTCATGCAGCTAAAGATGGACTTTTAATTACTGCCATATTTTGGATGCAAACCTGCATGTGCATGATACTGCTTCCATGACATTTTACATTACCTGATACTCTCATTGTTGCATGTGAATGTAACCATGTAATGTGGTGATGTCCACGTATTGAATTAAATGCATCAAATGAACTCCAGCAATGAGTTTTAGATTTAAATCAACTTTTTGTAAATTTTATTTTTATTTTTTTTTTGCAAATAAATAAATGTCAGGCTGATCAAATCTAATCATGAAATGATTTGTTGATGAGTTCATTTTAATGCTGTGAAATTACATAATTTGGATAAGTGGCTCTATCACACCACTATTTAGTTTAATTGCATTTTAATTTCATTCAACATCCAATATGGCAACATTTTATTTAATTCACCCTTTAATTTTCTAGCTTTTTAAATTAAACCCGTGTTTAATCTATCATTCTTTTCACATCCAACCAAGTGTAAAGCAGTGTAGCTGAATTTGTAACTCTTTACTTTCTCTACGGTGTGATGCAAGCCCATGTGAAAATTAGGTAACAAATCAATAAGAAACATGTATTATTTTGTATATCATTGTGGGGGTTTAAGAAAGATGTCAGTAGGAACTTACTAACTCACCTCAACTGAACATGTAACTGTGCATGTTGCTGCTGTTGTATATTTTTGTTTTTTGTTTGCTTGTTTAAAGCTTGATTGTATCTAAGCAGCACTTGCAGACTGCAGTGCTGTACAAGGTCGCAAACACAACTGATTTACCTCGGTGACATCGTCAAAAACATTCTAAGCTTTGTAATAAAAATGCAAACGGATTGGATTTTATTCTGCACAAAAACTGTTTGTTTTATGTCAGCAGGTCTGATTTTTAGTGAAGTAATGCATTAACGGGGTTCAGGGGCTAACCTGCTGTCAGTGTAGCTCGCCTCAGCACATGGTGTGTTTGCGTGTGTGTGTGATGTACTTTAACAGCTAGTCTTGGGTTCACAGCAGACTGTGACTGGACCAGCCCAGACAAGATGTCCAATAATAACAACTCCTCGGCTCTGTTAGCTGTTCAGCTGCTAATTAAACTGTGGATGGGTCTGATTATCTGCTGTGTACCAAGAGACGCTGTACATGCATGTGCTTGTGCATGTGTTTGTGTATGTTGGCTAAGAATAATGACAGACATGATTTTTTTTTTTGTATGATCCATAAGCCCTTAACAGTAAAGGTTTTTGTACTGACAATACTTTATCTTTGGATTCAGAATTTAGAGCCTTCACTTTAAAATGTATTGTCTTATCTTCATCAGTGTGAGTATTATGTACCATATCTGTGCACAATATCACAAGTTGTGCTCTTTGGTAAAGGTGGGTCCAAACCGGATATGCATGGGTGTGGTGCAGATCAGGTGTATCAAAATCAGGAGGTGTGAGCTCAGCACTGCTTTTTCAAGCATAAAAAGGAGCTTCTCTTCGGAAATCTGGATAAGCGTGGAGAACATTCATTTCCTTGCACAATAATATGTAAAGACTGTCCAGCCTGTATTCATTATCTGTGCAGCCCAAAAAGCAGCAATGTGAAGCAGTACTCCAATGTAAAATTGATGTAATTCATGTAAAATTTTTATTTTTATTGTGTATGTATTCATGCATAATCCTATAAGCATCCTCGGTTACAGACCACTAGTGAATGCTAGCCAGTGGGGATTAAGGCAAGTTCTTAGCATGTTGTATGTAAGTTATCTAGCGTCGCAGCTAAGGGTGAAAACATCTCTCAAATGCTACTCTGCTCTTCACAATGTCCTCTGTGATTTCAAACATTTTCAGTTTCTTTAACCTCAGTCACCGAGCACAAGTCAGAACTTGATTGGTCCTTGTGTGAATATCTGTGGCATCAATTGGTGCTTTATTGCACCTTTGTTTAAATAAACCTACAAACATTTAATAAAAACTTTAATGTAACTGGCTGATTTAAAAAACAAGTGAGATAAAACTTATAATTTGTGCATTTCCATAACTAAGTTTGAAACACTAAGAATCTGTGAGTTGTTTTTATTGGCGTTTTTTTTATTGGCGTTTAAACTTTTGCAATATTTGTGGTATCACTGCAAAGGGGAACGTGCTTTTTTTCTGCACTCACAGGTGTGCTGAGCAGGCGGCGTCTTTCTTTCTCCAAAGCTCTGCATGTCTGATGGGAGCTGAGTGCTATAAAGGGCATATTTAACAGAAGGAGCAGGATATCGTCATTTTTAGATATGGTGAGGGTTTTATTCCCTCTAACTGTCTGCTTAGACTTGCTGTGTCAGGTGACCTCTTCATTAAAACTGCTGCAGAGGAATAGCCAGAATTTCTGATAAGTTGTGCTGAAGTCTTGTCGCTCTTTCTGTAACACTTTTCTTTACCTTATTCTTCTTCAGTGGACCCCCTGCCTTTATATTAGCGTTTCATTAAGTTGCATTTTTTTTTCACCTCCGTTGCTTTGAAAAAAGCCTTGATTTCTCTCCCCCAACCAAACATAAAGATAAGATTCAGTACCACTTTTGAAGATTCCTCAGTGCTATCTTTGTGACTTTATCTCTTAAGCCTGAGACAGATGAGCATGGATGAAATAGATTCTTTTTTATGCAAATGCGAATGCAATTTCTCTGAAATTACTAAAGCAGAGGCTTTGTGTACAGGTATATACATAAAAACACATAAAACACAAGTATGCTTGTAAAAGTGTCAAGTAGAATTTCTGCATATACACTGTGTGATCGGATTTATGTTCCTTTGAATCAAAAGAGTTTTCAGCTGTTAAAGTAGGTCAACATTGGCTTAATTTTTTTAGCCACCCCTCTTGAAGAAGCCTGACACGGCTGGCCTGGCAGGGTCAGTAGCACCTGTAGGAGGACAGTCCTCGGATAGCAAGTGCTGACAACTGTAGTTCATTATACAATGCCATCATTCCTCAATGCCTTTCTCTAAAAGTGCGCTCTCATTCATTCTTTTTCTACCCTTCTACCTTACTGTGTGTGAATCTGATGAGAGCAAGGCAGAGAAATAGCATGGCAAAGCTGGTTGTGTCGGAAAGTAAGCGTGCATCAGCTATGTCTCTGTTGGCAGCCTTACACCAGGCCATTTTTCACCCAGCTGCTGCAGTACACACTGCAGAGGGAAGCAGGGGGGATATGAATAGGATATGGTAAGAGGTTGCATGATATCAGCAGGAGAGATTGCGTTGTTACAACAAGCAAAAAAGATTTTGTTGTGATACCTTGCTGTTATGATGTTGTCGCTGGGGTTATTTAAGAACTCTGCATGGCTGGAGATGCAGTAATGGGACCCCACAGAGACAGAGAGAGTTTATAACTGAGTTACAGGTACATACACAAGCAATACAAGCATGGTCTGCTAGAGCCAACAGCAGGCTGCATAACTGCAGTGGGTGTTGATTCATCACTTTCACTCGCAGTAGGCCCATCTTGCTGATAATTATCTTTGTCAAATTAATTATCAGTGTAAGTGTCAGCATGACAGTGTCGATGAATTATATCCAGATAACCTTGATTAATCAACAAAATGGGTTTTTGGGCAAATGTTTTTTGCATATGGATGTCCTCCCTGTGGAAAATGTCTTCTCCCATTTCCATCCTTCATGATGAATAAAATATTAATAAGGAAAGAGTAGCAATCAATGAGTGCAATGCAGTGTGGATGTACAGTAGTCTGCAATGTGTACATGTACATGCGAACAATACGCAAAACCTAAAAACCTAACTCAGACTTGTAGGCTGGGAGGAGCAGAATAAACTTTGCTTTTCTTCTGTGCAGTGACCATCAGGTCACAGCGGGCACAGCTGCAGCAGACAGAAAAGGGAGGTCAGCAAACCTAATACAGTTACCACCTTAACATAATTACAATGAAAGATTCTTTGCTCAAAAATGTCACAGTTTCTAGCACTGTTCATATTTATTATGTGTGTTAGAAGCTTGGTGATAAATTTATCAAGCTGTCCAGACAAAATGACCCCCCCAACGAAGGGCCTAAAGGGGATCAACTCGGACACTCAGGGCGAAGTGCAGAGCAGCACCTGACACACTCTGGAAGGCAGTGAACACCTCGTCTGTGGAATACATTCTTTCATCATTAATTCATACAGTGCCATGACTGTATCTTTCATTCATTCATTTTTCATATAACCCTGTACTGCTGCTGTTTTATGATTCAGCACTCATAATGCTTGTTGTAGTTTTCCCTTTTCACTCAGCATAACACTACATTGAAATATGCCTTGTCAAATTTTCAGCACAACAGCCTGGTGAACTTTCTTTCTTTCTTTCTTTCTTTCTTTCTTTCTTTCTTTCTTTCTTTCTTTCTTTCAGCTCACCACACCCACCCCTTCTTTGTTTGGGTGTCAATATTGTCTTTTTTCAAAAGCCAAACCTCCCTTAATGTAGTACTGTACACCCTTGCCATGTGGTAATTACATTAGTACTCAACTCTGAGGTGGTGTTTGGTGCCGTTGCTGAAGCTTGTGTGTTCCTGCATATGATTGCTCTGTATGAAAGTGTTTTTGTAGTGGGCTGCCATAAACAGCAGGCAGATCATTGAGAAACCAGTCCTTAAGTGTCCACGCAGCTGTTCAAATGTAGCATGAATGTAATTGAATAGGCTGCTCTCTTTGAGTTGTG
Organism: Andinoacara biseriatus; assembly: GCA_015108635.1. NCBI lineage: Eukaryota > Metazoa > Chordata > Actinopteri > Cichliformes > Cichlidae > Andinoacara > Andinoacara biseriatus. The sequence goes on from VUQJ01035892.1 coordinate 30,640, forward strand.
AGTGTTTTCTACTTGGTTTCAATCAATTGATTGTGATGTGGCTTCAGTCCGCTGCCCGCCTTGTTTGTGCTTTTGTTTTACATTCTCGCTGGCTCCTCTAACCGTCTTTGCTAAACGTGTCTGTTTATTTAATGTCTGCCTTGTCGCTCAGATCATTAGTTACGTTATATTTTCTCTACATAACTGCAGTTGACATCTTTTCTATGTTTGCCAGGTACAGGCGCCCCAGGCTAGTCAGTATACACGCATAAATTAAATCACTGCACATACAAGGAAACGCACATAGTGTAGCATAATAGGAATGCAGTGATATTAGATTGATTATAGACGCACTCTTTGCAAAGACCATTGGTTTGTTTTACACTGTGTTATATGTTGTTTTACAGATTATGTTCGGCGTAACCTTTGCTGTTTTACCCTTCAGCTCCATTTTGTCATGCAAGTCCCATGAGGCATTGCTGCTACTGCTGCTGCTTCTGCTGCAGGAACTAAAGGAATAGTTTACACTCTAGCTCCTACTAAAGAATATCCTCTATTTGACCCCTTATACTGTAGCTTTCACTGCCTCAGTGTCACTGCTTGAATGGACAGCCCATTGCATCTAACAATGTGGAAAGCATACTGAATGAGAAAATCTGCATGAAAGGACATGGTATAGAATTTGATTTGATTTGATTTTTTTGTCATGAGTAGGCTGTATATATAATATATAATTAACCTTTTCTAGTTCTTCTAACATATTCAGATGGAATATGTCTCTTTTTTTCTGCACTGTTTGTACAGAAACATGGAGACAAAATCTGGATGACAGTCAATTTAAACCAGTGTGAAATTAAGAGAAGAAGAAGATCACCTTTATCTTCATCATGGCTTTGTGTGGATGTATTGTACCCCTATGCCCCCAGTCTGACGGAACATGAAAATAATCCAATTCTAAGCTGTTGTACTGTCCTCACCTGTTCCTGTTGAAGATGAAGATCATTTGAAATAAACCAAACAGAAGAGAAGATCAAATGAGAGTCTAAATGCAATGAACCAGCGAATAGCT
>VUQJ01035901.1:0-10648 GCA_015108635.1 Andinoacara biseriatus
CCTGGATTGTGAGCACAGATTACTTTGCATGGAATAAGTTTAATCTTTGCACAGGCTTCGTTTTCACTCCAAATGAGAACATTTTCAAAAAGTTAGTCTGCTTATTATGCTCTGATAGATGAAGCTCTCATCCATACTAACTGTGGAGATTGCGCAAACAGTGATACGTACAGACAAGAAAAGTTAAATGTGAAAATGACGAGTGAAAGACCAGAGCAGAGCTAAAGATAGAGAGCCCAGGAAGTATTAACTTCAGAGATGTGGCAGGTCTAATAGATTGGCTGACATCAAGCTCAAGGCTGTCAGTCTCTCTCTTTCACACACACACACACACACACACACACACACACACACACACACACACACACACACACTCACACACTCCATTTCTCTTTCTCTCTCTCTGGATTTCTCCCTCTCCCAGCTTGCCAGCATTGTGAACTGAAATAAGACAATTCTCCTTCTGAAAGTTTTTTTGTTGTTGTTTTTCAGCTAAAGCACAGTTAGATATCTCGTGAGTTAAAACAACTTTTTTTTTTTTTTTGTTCCTTTGAGTTTCACATTTTCAAAACACAATTCTGTACCAAACAAAAGTGGTGGGTGTATGCGGTGCGTGGAGGCAGCACCGTGGAGAGGACACCGGTTTGTTTTTTTTCCCAGCATTTGTACAAAGTCTCAAAGTCATAGCGCGACGTGCGTGCCTTCCTTACCTACCGTGTAAAGCTAAGCATCAAACAAATGCCAGTCAGATAAACAATTAACTCTCAGCATTCTTGCTGGGAGGGAAAAAAAATAAAACAGTTAGTAGAAATGAATCAGGCATCAGTCAAAGGCAGCCAGTGGTCAGACTGGTTAACGCACCTGAGCCTGTGATTCCAGGTTCACCTGGGCAGGAAGCGGTGTTGTTGCACATGCGTGTTTCCCGCAGGGCACCGCTGCACAGTGTCCCATAGGGAGAGGAAACGCACGATCGTGTCCTCACTTGCCAGCCCTGGCCACATGTCAGAGAACACACACTCCACTGTGACCACTCCTCTGCTGCAGGGTCACCTATGGAGCAAGATTGAGATGGAAAGAAAGAGGAGAGTTACATATGCATGTACAGTATTTTCAATGATCCTGACAGTCAGGGGCATCGCTAAGGCGGACCCTGCACCTCTGAAATTTGATGAAAGTGAGATATTGCTCTTTTTTTTAATCACTCTGTCAAATAAAACACATTCACAGTTGTAACAATACTGCATTTTGATAGCTCCATTACCTCACAGCCACATCTCCTAATGCATGTTCATGGAGGCAGTGGGTCTGCCCATGATTCAAATTTGCAACCAACTTCCAAGTGGTTTGGTGCGGTACTGGTTCTTGGTAACCCCACGCCACCCCGCTTAAAGAAATCCAGCAAAAACACTCCTGCTGGTTTTCTAGGAGTCTAATGCTTCTGGTGGTTCTTCCAGTCAGACAGAAAAGGGACGAGGGAGAGTGTGAATATGATCGCAGCTCTGTGGCTCAAAGTTTATACCACTATGTAAGTGGCTCATAATGATAAGATCCAAAAAGATGTCCATAAAGGGTAATTACAATAAATGTCTCTAGTCCTACAATGTTCCAACAAATGGAGCAGACAGGAACTATTACTGGAGATGTGTGACAATTTTCAGGTACATTTTCTCTTCCAATTTTCACTGAACCGCCAGCATTAAAAGATGTTTGCTTTATTGATTGCTTTTAGCAGCTCTCAGTTCCCCCTGCTGTTTTATTTACAGAAATAAAATAAAAATAAAAAATAAAAAAAATCTGCTTTCGGAACGCAATGACACCATTGCAATATCACAACAGAAAAAAAAAAAAGACAAATAAAATTGGAATCCATACAATTATCAAGAGAAAAAGCCTCAGACTGTCTGCTTTGCAGTTGCAATAACCAGATGCTACGTAGCTTTGTTCTTCATTGATTTACACTAAGTGTGCAATTGTAAATAAACCTTGACAGGATATTAATGAGGATGATGAACGTGCTCCAGGAATTTTTTTTTTTTTTTAGGTGATATTCAATTTATTAATGGAATTATGGTAACATGTCTGATCTCAGCACTAAAGGCCTATAAGCCTCAAAGCAAGTGTGTCTTATATGAGTCTGTCTTCTAAGCACCCATATGAGATTAGGTGTTTAGACTGGATGGAGTCTAATTTGGAGTTCTCCAGGCAGCTGTGGAGAGAGTCCCATTGTTCCACTGAGCTACGCCCTTGAAAGCGAAACGAGGAGCCAAGTCCTTCCACTTGTCTCTTTGTAAATTGTTTATGAGCGCCGTGTCCTTTGATGGAGGCGTCATCACATGGCAAGAAGGAAATCAAATTAATTGCATGTCCGTTAATCGCATTACATCTTCATTAACATGCTGTGAGTCAGGGCTTAAGCTCATCACATATGCCTAGAGGACTAGAAAAATGGGGGAGAAGCAAGGAAGGGGGGGGGTAGAGGGGCCAGGAGGAGGAGGACAAGATAGATCCAGGGGTTTCCCTCCTATTAGGGGACTTCCTCTCCTACGCCGTAGACGTGAATATGGAAATGCACGCGTGTATGCATACAGTATGCACAAGGGCTCAAATTAGGATGTGACCTATTCTGGTCTGGGTGAAATAGGCAACATGGAATATCATGTATGTATGAGGCCGATTCTTCTACATATATACATGTGACATTCTTATGTTTAATGTATCCCGCTTTGAATAATTCAGCCATTTTTTTTCCAGTCTTTTTCATTTTTTAAAGTTTCACACACTGACTCAAAATTTCACACTTTCACAAAGTCACACAAGTAAATGATAAAAGATGGCAGCTGCCCTAGGTTTCTTCAGGTAAAAAAGGTACATCTTACATAATTACTTATAAGGAACCCACTACTTTCAGCGACACATGCAGCCTGTAAAGGTCAGGTTGTCTTCTTTCGTTCCAGGCTCTCGACACTATTACACTTTCATAATACTCACCTGTTTGTGCCTGAAACACACCTGGCTGGTCAGCTGATCGTGGTCTTTGGGTCTTCACCTTGAGGTCGTCATCGTATGGGTCTGAAACAAACAACAGACAGTTTTTTTTGGAGGGGGAGGGGGGTGGTCTCTTGCTTTTTTGTTTTGTTAATCTTGCTCAACTTCCTTTTGATTACATGGTTACAGCTCAATATATGAGAACTGCATGTGCTGCATCGGTAACTGAACCCCACACAGAAACTGAATTAAAAAGCTGTCATAAATAAAGAAGAAGAAGAAGAAAAAGGCAAGCTTTAGTACATCCAAAGCACGACTCTGGCAAAATAAAAGTACAAACGCCTACATTTCATTGGCTTCTTCCTTGTAGCAGAAATTTAAAGAACATGATACATTTTAGCACACCGTGCGGTAAGAGATAACAGACTGTCAAATCTAGCGGATAATCTCAGAAAATCAGGAGGAAGCAAATTTTGACTGGCTCATTAGAGGGTAACATTAAGAGGGGAAATATGGAATTTAAAAAAAAGTATGTAATTTTTTTTGAATGCATGCTGATAATGTTCATCGTTCAGCACAGCAAACCAAGTAAATAAAAGTGCCGGCTTGAATATGAAATGGTACAGACAGACGCAGATGCACACACACACACACACACACACACACACAGACACACAAAATGCACTGAAGAGCCCTGATCTGAGAAGTATGTGAACATCTAAGTGGTGAGGATAACCAGAGATGGTATTAAGTCAGGAGGCAGTGCGACGGTTGTCTGTCAGTCTGTGTTGGCCCTTCAACAGACTGGCGACCTGTCCGGGGTGTACCCTGCCTTTTGCCCTATGACAGCTGGGATAGGCTCCAGCAACCCTGAATTGGATAAGGCATGTGCGCAGACTGTTCTGTCTGGTGCAAATGGATTTGTAGGCTTAGTTTCACCAGTGCAAGTCTTAATCAACTCCCACGGCAGGGGAAACAATCTTTGATTTAACAGATCTTTTTCACTTGGATACTTCTCGCCAATGGGATTTTTTGCTGCAGCTGCATTTATGAAAAGGAGCTGACACATACAGCGTATCTAAGGTACATTATCCGCGTGGAATGTGATTGTGTGTCTGCGTATTAGATTACAGAGTGCAAAAGTGATTGACACTGAAATTTCCTCGCATTAGCCTCCATCAAGCAGTTGACCCAAGGAAGAACAGAGACATAGCATGTCCTCCCTATCCTCCCAGCACGCACACACACACACTGTATGAATGCCTGGGAAGTGTGTTGAGGCTCTGCCATGATTGCTCAAACGCCCATTGCTACCAGCACTCTAATTTGGCCTTTTAGAGAATCAACTCTTTGGCAGGAAAAAGAAAAAAAAAGGGAAAAAGTTATTATTATTTTTTTTTTCTCTAGCTCTCTCTCACTCTATCCCCCTATGTGCTTGTTTTGTGTATTGTTCTCACCATGATCATTTAACGTGTAATCTTGTTTCCAAGCTGGCTACATTGTCGCAGGTTAGAGCCGTGGGTAAAATAAATAAGTGCTGTGCATGTCTGTAGGTTAGTCATTTCACTTTGCTTTTAAAAGAACCCAAAATGAGCAAACGGTGCACCGGGAAAGTATTTATAAAGCCAATTAAGAGATTTCATTTTCACCTAATTGAATCATTCCTTAAAAGAAGGCTACATTAGTGTTGCATCAGACGAGAGCAGCGATGCACATGCCAACAGCCCAGGGACTTGAACAAGTTTTCATTACACAATCTTTCTCAGGTCAGTTCACAGTACAAACGCCCCCTTACTTAGCTGCGGGTTTTGCAGTTGAATTTTACACCAACAACATTAGACCCTGAGCGAGCATATTGCGCTCCCAGAAATTTATGGCTTGCTTTTCCACATTCCTGGGCTTTATTGACTATACTCATCATCGCCACTACAGTAGCATTAGTCATCCTGCTAAACAAGCAACATTCATTGGCTGAAATATAGCGTAAAACTGAAGGTTTGTAACTGCTCTGTTAGTTTTACTTTCAAGCTCAAGCTGAACTCATTAAGTCCCTCTAAACTGCAGCCTAGAAGACAGAAGAACATTTTAAGAAAACGTCACGCTACCTGGCAAACAACCCTTTTTGGTAATAAAGCTTCCATGTTATTTGGATAAGTTAAACAAAGTATATTAAGAAGACTTTCAGATATAAACGAAAACATGTGTGTAAAGTCTCTAGTCTCGAGGTCAGTGAAGCAGCATATGAGAATAAAGTCTCAAATGCATTCAAAAGGCCGGTGGAGGTGTGATGACACTCTTTATCCCTTCCAGGAACTATACAGTCAAGTTCGCCTCCCTCACGGCACAGATTTGTTGTTGTAGTTTGTCCGCTTGTCTCTTCAGGCATGTGACAGCTGGTTCTCTTACTGACTGTGGGTCAGTGAGAAACAGTAAGCCATGTAAGATGCTGTGAGCAGACTGGTTGGAGACCATTTGGGACTGACCGTATATATGGCAACACAAACTATAGTAGTTTAATGAGACATGGCAAAGTTGAAGGAGTCACCCAGCTGGTGAGCCAGTGAGTGGATAAGAGAGTTGTGGTATGTCTTCAGAGGGGGCGTTGAAGTATTGCTGTGCTTCCCAGCACTGGACGCATGATGGACAAGCCATTAGAAAGTGATGATAGATGGTTGACAGTTGCTGTCCCTCTCCTACAGCCTCGTCCAGCCTGCGACAACTGGGTGCACGCCTCTAGTGGGCTGTCTGCTTCCAGACTTCAAAACTAAATGAACAAAGCTACTCACTTACAAACTTTCTTCATCCATCCCTCCATTTTCTTCTAATTCTCCAGTTTAGGGTTGTAGGGGGGCTGGAGCCTATCCCAGCTGTCATAGAACAAAGAGCAGGGTATAACCTGCTGCAGGCGAACACATTGAGACAGACAGCCATTCATGCTTATGGTCAAATTTGAAACACCATTTAACCTAACCCCATGCATGTCTTTGGACTGTGATAGGAAATCTGAATACCCCGACAGAAGCAATGTAGACACAGGGTGAACAGGCAAACTCCACAAGCTGTATTTGAACCCAGGATCTTCCTGCTGCAAGACAACAGTGCTAACCACCTCATCACCCTAAACCTTATTCAATATAACATATGCACTGAAATATATTTCTGAACACTTTAGATGCAAGAAATAAGCCATGGTTTTGATGTAGCTTTCTTTTACATTAATGACAGTTTCAGAGATTTACTCCACACCTGTGATCTGCTTGAAGCAGCTCACACTTCAGTTTCATGTAAATGAAGAACTGCAATGCCACGCAACCAGAATGCATTGCATGTGCTAAATCCCCAGCCCAGAGGTAACCTAAACATAACATGACCTGTGACTCCCCACTCTTCCCACTCCCAAGAAAAGGCCAGTAGCGCAGAATAGTTTGAGACACTGAGCAGAAGTTCATTTGCAGATAAACCCACACATATCCAAAATCAACACGAGTCCTGGTGTAAGTCCAAACTGCCAAACTGTCTTTATTTCTTTTCACATGCATTCTCAATCCCAAATTGCCCTTTTTTCCCCTCTCCATGTTCTTCTCTTTTTGGATCATTTTCAAATCTTCTGACTCTGGAGGTCCTCAGTCCGACTTTTTGCTGGTTATGTTCACACCTACTATCTGTAATGATGCGCTCAATATTTACAGCGTATGACCAATATGTATTCTTTTTACTATTTACAAAGACTATTTTCCCAGCAGCTCACAGCTCATAGCTCAGACTCAATTTAAAATTCTCAATCACACTACCTACGCAAAACTCCCAATTCATATAGAAAACTATGTGCTGGCTCACTGTTGGGTGCAGAGAGAAGGGCGAGGTGGATGCCAGTTGGAGTTGAAGAGACTGTAAACAAATATCACATATGATCATGGATCATAACGCATGGCTGGCTAGACACAGACAACAAATGCAGAGCATGGAATTGATGCATCCTGTGGCGCGATGCCATTACAGGGGCCCTCTCTCCCCCACGACTGCTGAGCCATTAGCGACATCTCATTCTCATATCTTACTGGTTATATTTAGCTTACTGCTTAACACTGTATAAGCAGAAAGGAAGGGAATGAGCTGGTGAACTAATCAAATAGATCATCAATGGAATAAGGTCAACTATGTCCCCAAAACTGCTTTTTTTTTCACTATTGATGACCAAAGAGGACTATTTTTTTCTCTTCCTTGTTATTTTTCTCTCTCTACGTCAGGTCTGCAGCACACAAGAGGATTTAGATGGACACCAGTGCAGAGTCCGCTGCAGTAGAAAGCAGAAATCAATATAGATAAACCCCTGAGTGCTGACCTTTACAAACCACACGATATTGTTTAATGTTCTGGACTGCACTTTAATGGACACATCATCACACACTTCATGAAATTGTCTTAACATCTCTTATCCTTACATTTCCCCTAAACAATTTCAGCTGTCTTTTCATCTCCAGAGGAATCTGTTTTCCGTGTATAGCAGGCGGCACTATCACTTGCGGTCATTAGTAGAATCGATAATCCTCTGATTGGTTAGGAGCACAAGTGGAGATGTGATATTTTGTGTGTAGTGTGGCGATGCATTAATGTCATCTGTGAAGTGAAAACACGGCAATGGAGAGATCACCTGTTGTGTAGTTCTAATTAAAAATAGGTCGTGGGTCCTGCAGTTATGGCTCGATTTAAAAGCACGCTGTTAGTCATTTCAGATACAGTATGTTGGCAGAAAGTGATTGTGGATGAGTTTTATGGTTTATGTGTGACAAACTAAGCATGATGCATGCTTTGCAGAGCTAACAGCACAGTTAGCACTGTAGCTTTTCGGCCTTGGCTTTGGGCCGTGCGCTAAAAAGCTGTCAGCAAGTCCAAATAAAGTGTTCATACGTGACATTTAATTTCAATAAATATCTTTTATCCTATTAGTCTTTACCCAAATGACATTCAACAAATTCAACGTCCTGATAAAGTTAATTAAATGGAAAATTCAGGTATCGCCTTCATTTTTGGATGTGAAGAAACTGCTAAACAGTTCCAAAGTGCAATGTTTTCCTGGTCATTTGAAGATAACCACTTGATTTGCTTGCCTAGTTGGAAACCAACTACTAAGAAAAAAAAGGAATTATGGCTCTTGACCATTCTCCTCTACCTCTTTGCCCAAGGCTATTATCTCATCTCAACCTCAAAGAGCTAATAAAGTAGCATGTAGAACTTGAAGTCCCATTCACATCACTCGGTGTGCACACGCCAGCATCAAGACATTCCCGCTGCATTGAAGAGAGACATGAGCAATGACACCAAAGACCAAAACATGCCGGGACGTGGCACGTACACACTCGAAGATAGACATGTATACATCAGCACAACAGAAGCAAATATAGCCGATAAATAAACGTCACGCAGTAAAACGGTTTCGAGCCATACAAAGCAGCAGGCAGGGGTAGGGGATTGGGCCAGAGCCAGTTAGAGCCACAGCCTCCTTTGTCAGACTGAGCTGGGATTTAAGCCTGCTGGGAGGACTGTATGCATGCGTATGTCTGTGTGTGCGTGAGTGTGCATGTGGCTGGGGAGACGTGTTGTAATATGGTAAAACAGCTGTGTTAACTAAGTGAAACGCGCAAAAAGCACAGAACTGTTTGCAGTTCACTGTCGTTAACTCTTTTGTTGCACCGTCTGACTGAACACACACTCTCCTGAGCGCGTACAATCACACAAACACACACAGAGCTATTTCTCAGCCGTATATCAAATCTGAGCTTATAGCTCTCTGGTGCTGTCCATTTACTCCAGGGTCCATCTGGGAGAGCCCAAACTGATAGAAGCGCACCATAATGGACTTTTTATAAGCTACTGGACAGACAGACCCACTCCATCTCTCCCTCTCGCTCGCTCTCTCGTACAATTCTCTCACCTCTTACTCTCTCAGCTGCAGATATGAAGAGGGAAGTTAAATCTGGTTGGTGCAGGACACTGTCTGGCTGGCTATGGGGGCCTCAAGGTCACTCTTGTGCCTTCAAAATGGATTCAGAATTTAGTTTTCTCAGCCCCACAGGCTGACTGGTGTTTTTGTTTCACACCTACACATATACCCACATACACAAAAAAAATCAACACGAGCCCTGGTGTAAGTCCAAAATACCAAATTGGCTTTGTTTCATATCGCTTACATTCTCAATCTCAAATTGCCCTTTTTCTTCTTTTTTTTCCTCCATGTTCTTCTCTTATTAGATAATTTTCAAATCTTCCAACTCCCACACCGGAGTCACTTGGTCTATCTTTTTGCCCTCCACCCCCTCTCCCTCTGTCTTCTACCATGGCCCTTTTCTATCTCAGTTCCATAACAAGATGAGAATTTAGATGGATTTATAGTCCAGTAGACTCTGAGCAAAGCTGCAGAGCTGCAATCAAACCGCAATCGATGGAGTGATGCCTCGCACTGGACTGATAAATTACAGACAGTGGTTTAGTGTGTTTGTGCAGTTGCATCTGTACAGTGCATTTGCAATAAGCCAGTGTAGCAGTGTTTACCATCACGGCTGGAAGCATGTTAAAAGGATCGATGTGAGATAAGCTCTAGCCCCTTGTGAATTTGTTGCAAAGCCAGTGCTTCTGCACTTTGTACTCTGCCTCAGCCTGACAAACAGTATGCAAAGTTACCCCAGCAGCAAGGTGAAAACCTTGTGTCCAGATTTAAACACTTACTGTCTGCTATTCCAGCAGTAAGAGGCAGGTGATATATGTGTAATAGGCATGAAGGGTTTTTACTTCCATACAGGTAACATTGTTGCAGTCAAACTTAGTGGACTTAGTTTGACTGCAACTGTAGAGGACAGGATCACTCAGTTTTATCAGAAAATGCACTTTCTTGAGTGGCTCAGCTTAGCTACTTAATCTGTCTCTTTTCTTGGGAAGCAGAAGGATCCTCTAGAGACAAAACAAACCCCGGAATTTAAAAAATGTAATTAAATGTAAACATTTAAATTAAACAGAAATTCTGAAAGTACATATAAATTATCCATGGTAATTTTTTTCTGCTTAAGAAATAAAAGCCTGCTGTAATAAACCCAGGGGAGTTTAACCCACCAGCCAATTTACTACTCATGACTTTTGTGACTGAATGGAACCGGCAATGACTTCTATGGGAATGGAGAGGCATGTTACACAAATCTGCTACTAAAGCTAGATGCAAACATGAAGACGCTGAAAGGAATTCCATGAATAATTTCCATCCAGAGATGGAACCTGATTCTTTCCTTTGGAAGTTGACCACTGATGCGTGTATTGACAAACAGCTGCAACGTTATTGCCAGCTTCCTCAAACCTCTGCGATCACAGCCTGTGCATCTTTCCCAGGTCAATCCAGCTAAAAGAAGGTGTGTACACGACTTCTGCCAATCCACTTGCTACTCTACCACTGCACACATGAAAAGATTTCATTAAAATAAAGTTTGGCCAGTGTGCATGAAGAGCTGCTGGTGTGTGACATGTGCTTTCACATTCAGTCTCATGGAAAATAGCAGAAAACATCAAAGACGGTCGTTTATGAAACCAGAGACCTGTTGGCCTAAAGCTGTTAAACATGTTACTAGGAAAGTAATTTGGATGGAGGTCAGCCATCGGAGAGCTGATAATTATGTTTTTT
>VUQJ01035912.1:0-11308 GCA_015108635.1 Andinoacara biseriatus
CAGCTGTGAATCAAACTGATAAAATTAATCCTTAATCCACAATAGCCTCAGACAAGGCAACACAGCATGCGCAGGGACATGAAGACAGTACCCAAGGGCATGAAAACCAATGTAGAATCTCGCTCTCGGCAGATGAACGCTTTGTTGAATTACACTTTAAAATGTTTGTTTTTCTTCTTCGACATGACTTTGCAAGATTTTGCAACCAATAGTTTGCATCCCCAACAAAAACACTAATAAAGATCTTCTGAAACATTATGACAAGTCAAAGCTTGCTTTTCTGTTTACTTCCTGATTAAGGCCAGATGACTTGGAAGGTCGTTTGAGGAGTCAGGATAGGACGCTGGCTGTGCTGTTGGAGCAGGCTCTCAGAATCAAAGCGGAGCTGACAGCCGGTCTGCGGTCCAACCATGGCTCTGTCCAAATTGAATCACTCTCCCGCAAGCTGTTGGAGAGGCACATACTCACCATTACACGTATTGTTAAACAGCTCAGCATTGCCATGCAGGTATGCAAAGTGATGGAGGTTAGTGGGGAAGGTGATGCCACATATTTAGATATGAAGCATTGTGTAACTTCTTGGCTTGCTTTGTGTTGAATATGTTGCACATCTTATTAGGTGGGTGAAGTCAAGCATATGTGTTGATTGTCTCCTTTTCTGGCCGTTCTCTTCTCCTTGCATTGTTTGATGTGCTGCACAGCCACCCACACCGACTCATGCCCACAAATTCCCAGTTGATTTGATTACACCTGATAGAATGGTGCAGTGCTCAAATAAAGCCTACTTGACTTCTCACCATCATCAGCTCATGCACATTTTGTCTGTATAAGCAAAAAGTGACAATGTGCACAGCATGTGGTTAACTAAATACTTTCAAGTTATGCATTTCAATTCTAACAGCTATTCTCCTGACAGCAGTCAGAAGAATTGCAGAAAAGTACGAGGATCTTTGTCTCGTGGAACAAGTGTGAGGGTGTCTGGAGTCATCTCTCACTGAGCAGAACATCAAACCACACTCTGAGAGCTGCCTTACAGAAGTAGGGCACCAAGACGAAGCACACAGCTTCATTAGTGTACATCAAATGGGCCATTAGCATGATTAGAGGCTATCATTATTTGAAATATTACATGAATGCCAACATACTAATTATTCCTGAAAAATCAAGAAGCAATCAGCTAAGTAAAGGACTGAATACTTTGCAAACATCTAATGAAAGCCACATCACACGGTCACTGTTTGCTTTCATGATAAGCCAGAGGGTAATCCATTTGATTTAAGGGTATTTTACACACGCAGTCTGTACAGTGATCATTCGTGCAAATGCGCCGATGCAATTCTGCCAGTTTGAAGTGATCTTTTTGCAGCATAGGACATGAAGTAGTTTACATTTATTGTTTATCTTGATGCCACTAACATCCACTGCTTTCTGCTGGGTACATTCTGAACAAATTATATCTTTTCTCATCTGTTTTTTTTTTCTCACTTAATTTGCTGGGAATATATTCCCGTCTTTGTCCGTCTTTGTTCTGGGTAAAGGCATTAGAGAACGAGATGGCCCAGCGGGATTCTGTTACCTCTGGAATGGCGCTAGTTGTTCAAAACCTGGACCAGAAAAACACAGCTGGCATTGGAGACCTGAGAGGAAGAGTAGCCAGGTAGGCACTGTGCGAGTCCTGGGTCAAACATTGTCTAAAGAAACAACAAAGCATTATTTAGATGCATTAGAGTGATCTGACCTCCCTCGCTGATACCCTGCATGTTTTTCTTTCTCACTAATGAAGTGAAATTGTTTAGCCTTCTGTCTAGGAACCCTTTACAAGCACACAACCTCAAATCAGTCCTGGCATATACACACACACACAGACACACACACATACGCAGATGCAATTATTTTGTTCCCACCAAAGTGAAGTTCCCACGTTTAAATGTGCTTTAAATGCTGATTAGCACTTGCTCATTATTCTGTGTATGTGCAGATCGCACTAACTACACTGGATCGCTTAAAAGTGTCTGTCCTCCCACGTACATTGTGATTGGCTTTTTGCTGTGTAGTTACCTAGACCGAATTATTTTCAAGACTTCTAACAACTGCTGATCTGTACCTGTACCTGTGTAAATAGACAGAAGACAAAGAGGTGTTATTTTGTGACCATCGTTTTGGAAAGCAAACCTGTCGGTGGGATTTCAGAGGCCAAGCCTATCACCAAACTAACCCCTTATGCAGGGTGCAATAAAGGCAGAAGAAGAAAAAAAACTACTATTCAGTGTGACAGCGTCTTTCATGTTGCTCAAAACTAATCAATTAAGCTAAAGGCTGGTGGTTTTACAATTAGTTTGCATTTGTCAGTGTGGTGCAATATTTTATTGACACATACAGGCTGACCCGATAAAGACAGGAAGAGAGAGTCTTCCTTCAGTGGAAGGAAGGAAGCTATCCTCTCATGTTGATTAGTGGAGTTAGTGCAGTTCATGCATATCGCTTATCACTCAAAGTATACCAAAAGCATAATTTTGCATGTCAGAGGCTGGAAGGTAAGTTTTCACAATGTCCTGATTGTATTTGGTGATAAATACACTGAAAAGATTTTCTCACTTGATTTATTGTCATAGTTTTTGGTAATTTGTTTCACTGAATCATCAACAGATGCAAACAAGTGGCCAGTGAAACCTTCAAATGTGCTTGTTCAGTATTCAGAGTACGCACTCGCACTGCTAAGGTTTCACCAGAGCCTTTTTTCTGTTTTACTTTTATTAGCTCACCTTGAAAATTGATGCCAGCAGCAGTCTGATATTCTTTTTCATTCTAATTTTGTGGTTCTAATATAGAACTTTCTTTTTTTTTCTTTTTTTTAGTCTTCAGCTCATTTCTCTGTCATCACACCTTTCTCATACTCCCTCCAATCCTACTTTTCTCATTCAGTGGTCTCTCACCAGCTCTCTGTTCTTCCCCACCTATTATCTCAGGTGTGATTCCAACATTGGCAAACTGAGTGCTGACGTGAGCTTTGGAGAGCAGCAGGTGATCAGACTGCAGTGGGAGGTTCAAGAGCTCAGGAAAGCTGTGAATGGACAGCTCAAAGAGCTGGAAGACAAGGTGGGACTTAATATATGCATGCTGACAAGGGTTTGGCAGAAGAGGCGTAAGCGAGCAGTTCAGCAAAACTTTACACTTTCTGCAAATCAGCTACAATACCAGTTCCAAACTGAAACATTTTCATTAAAAAAAAAAGTCTTCATAAGTTAATACTGTGACATCTGCTTGCCGTATTTAAATTCTAAATGTTAAATTATTCATGTCTGTGACATTCATGACATCAAAACTTGGTTTAACTAAGACATGGCAGCATTCTGAAATCTGCATTAAGACAAAGTCTGGGTAGTTTGTTCTATAATACTATCCTTGGTAGCAGTATGGCTCTGGGGTTGGAAATGTTTATCTATTTTGGTCTGCACAGGAATCTCTCAACAACAATTTTTCAGCAAACTGTGATGAGATTTTGTTGAGATATTTCAAGGATAACCTTCATAATTTCAGAGACACTTTGCTTTCTACCGCCATAAGCACACTGAAGTTGTTGTTTTGTTGTAACTATTTATGATTGACAGATGTGCAATCTTTTCTACTTTTGCAATCATCCAAATTTCATCCAGTTCTGCTAATGGGTCAAAGTTTACGAATATGTCAACACACATCTGAGTAGTTGGACTGCCCTAAAAACTTTGTGTGTATATTAGCATTATTCTTGTGAGCATGATGGCACTGGCATTCATGATAGTTATCCTTTACCCCTCTGTCGTAACACATGCTCAGACAGAATGTTGATTTAATTCATTTGAATTCTCTAGTCTCAAACTAAAGAATAATGAACTGTTTGGTGATTTGAGTCCCCGTCTGATTGCATGCTGTCATTGTGTCCCTGGGCAAGACACTTAACCCACATTGCTTAAGTGTGAATGTGGTTGTATGGTTGGTGTTGGGTGGTGTCTGAGGTGCCGTAGGCCCGAATTGGCACCCACGCTTCCATCAGACTGCCCTAGGGCAGCTGTGGCTACGTTAGTAGCTTACCAGCACCAAGTATGATTGAGGTGTAAATGAATAGTGCACAAAACTGTAAAGCGCTTTGAGTACCTTGAAAAGCACTATATAAGTTGAAGGCATTATTATTATTGAGATCCGGTGATTGTGGAGGCTAATCCTCATATAGACTGTGGTGTTTAAATAATGCTCAGCTGGTACTAAGTGGCCCAAAGTGTGCCAAGAAAGTATCCCCCTCACATTACATCATCACTAGCAGCAGCCTCAACTGCTGATACAAGGCAGGACAGAGCCATGCTTTCATGTTGTTTATGCCAAATCTCTCTGTAAACCCTGGAGATGATTGTGTGGGAAAATCCCAGAAGATCAGCAGTTTCAGACCAGCCTGTCTGGCACCAGCAGCCATATCGCATTCAGAGTCACTCAATTCAGCTTTCTTCCCCATTCTTCACTTTCACTTCTTCTGTTTCAGCAGGTCATATCGACCATGTGTACATGACTAAATGCACTGAGTTACTACCATGCAATTGGCTGAATAACTATTTGGGTTAAGAAACAACTAACAACGTGGCCCGGTGAATTCAAGGGAGGATGGCTCACTGTCTGGCAGGAGAGTCGGTGCTTACTGAGACTGACCTTATCAAACAAACTTAGAGGCTCAGTCATAACCAGAGTTTGAAAGCAAGACATCAGATGTGAAATCAATTCAAATGGGATGTCAAGATCATCATAAAATGGCTTTCAGCCCCGCCAATCCATTTTTTAAAAGGTCAATGTTATAAAAAAAAAAAATGAAAACCCTGGATTAGGATATGTCACATATTATAATGCTCTTTACTTGATCTAAAGCTACTGCAAGTGCCTTCAACACACACTGATTCATGCAGCACTCAGTTCTGTTGGTGGCACAGGGTGGTAAATCACTGTGATGGCAGCACGTTAGCTGTGGGTCAGCGGTCAAGCGCTTACCATAAAAAAAAAAGAAAAAGAAAATGCATACAAAGTGGGTCACCGGTGTTACTCTCAGTCACGACTGGCCACAGGAGTGGTGCATAACACAGTCAGCTCAAAAAAGCAGAAAACACAAAGGTTAAAGGTCAGAGACACTCCAGCGTGGTATAACAGAATATGTTTGTGTGTTTTCTTATTGTCAGATTCATAATGACATTAGAAGACTGGAAGCCTCTTTGAAAAAGTATTCAAAGGACCAAAAACGCTTGATGTCTGATCTGCAGAGACAAGTTAAGCTACTAGAAGACAGGTAAGACTGTTAATTAAGTAACAAACCTAATGTTGTGGTACTAATGATTCCTGGAGGCAACCACCGCTGCAACCTATCATTCCATGGACTCAGCTGCTGATCAAATGCTATTTTGGGGGGGTTGCTGCTTTTTGGGGGTTGTCCAAACATACATTATTTGGCAACTACTAAGTGTTCAGTTTTCAGTTAGGGAAATATAGCCACTGTCTTGGCTGATTTGCCTTCGATATTAGAGTTCTTCAGCTGGATAATTTACTGAGTTACTAATGTGCTCTTCAAATCTTATCTGTAGTCAGTCTCAACTATATTTACAGCTGCTCCAATACTGCAAAGCTGCTTCCTCCTCGAAATATTATTGCAGGAGGCACAATAATGGTGAGAGCTTGTTTTCCATTTACTATTCCATCTGAGAAATAATCTCAGCTTGTAGCAATAAATAAACATTTCAGAGACAGATGTGAATGATAGATATGTTCTATTTAATAATATTGGACCTGCAATGGAAAACAGCTCACGGATCATAAAAAGATCAAAATAGTTTTTGAAATGCGCCACAGTACTAATACTGAAAACATAAAAAAAAAGTGGCTTCCCGTATGTCAATTGGACTATAGATTTAATATATTACATATCCATCTGTCCACCCAGGGTATGTTTGACCATTGATGGATAAGGTTGAAAGAGATGAAACATACTGAGTGATGTTGCCTACCTGTCGCTCAGCCCAATCTGCTTTTTATATTTGAAGTGCCCAGGTCATTTTTTTTAAAGTAGACACTGATGATTTCAGAAAGCTTTTTTATTAATGTTCAGTCCACAGAGAGAGTTCATTAGATTTTGCATCCTAGATCTCACTGGTTCTTTTTTAAACAGTCAAAGTAAGCTTGCTCACGGGTACATTTTAACCATGTCATGTACGGCTACACTGAGCTGAACTTGCTGAAAGATTTTCTTAGCAGCAGCTTAGCCATTAAAGGCCTCATAAGTCTGAAGTAATTAGTCAATCAGGATGTTGTTGGTGTTTTTACCGATGAAATTATGTGTCTGTTGGAAGTGGTGGTGCAGGGAAAGCTGGGCACTGAAGATCATGTCTGCAGATATTCAGTAGGGTGCAATATCAACACACCTGTACAGAAAAATGTATTTGCAGCTCCAACAGTGACACACGGATGAGTGCCTGCTGAATGTTTCAAGGAGACTTTACACAAAAGGAATACGAGTAAAGAAGGTTTTGCTTTTGCAGTCCTGTATTATTATACAGTTTGTCCAAGGCTGCAGTTTTCACCTGAGACATTTTAACACTGCTTACCAAATATGAGCAATGGGGAGCACATGCAGCTATAGATGGCAACTTGTTGATGTTTGGACGTGCTGAGTGTGTCCAAACTTTTGAATGTTGCTGTATATTTAAAAAAAAATAATTTGTTCTGGTCCGCCAGACAAATACAGAATTCAGAGGCCACATGATGAGCAGCAAGCATTTTTTTTAACCGTTCATGCAGAATTTTTTCTGCATTTGAGGTATTTCTCAATGCTGACGGTGACATTGTATTAAGCAAAAACAAGTAGCACTATTGTCAAAGAAGACTCACTCCTGATTACCAGACCGTGCAGTTCTGAACATTGACTTTAGCGTCTTTTTTTCCACAATATTTACAGATTACAAATTATTGATTTATTATTGTCATTCTGAATCACACCACAGGCATTTTGATTTGTAAGTTGTTTAGTAAACATGGATGTGCCAATAAAGCATTGGTTATCAAAAGAGACAAAATCTGTTTTCTGATGCTAAACACCAAAAAGGGCCGAGTAGAGTTAAACTGACAGCAGAGAATTACTGTCTCCTTGCAAGTTTCAGGGCCATAAACTATATAGTTGATGTCCATTCCTAAGACATTTATAATTGAAACTAATGACCTAAAAGTGAAGGAATGCCTATTATATTTCACTGCATATTCCTTGTGTCTTTGCAGGATGTCAGGAGAGCTTGCGGAGGGCAAGGAGCAAATAGAGAAGTTGAGGAACTGGACCGAACAACAGCTCACACGCTCTTTCCAGTCACATGCACAGGACAACCAGGAGCAAGTTGCACTATTACAAGACAAAATGGTACAATATATGTTAAAGAAATATGTAATAAAAATAATAGTCACATACACTCACTGGCAACTTCATTCGGTACACCTGTTCATCTGAACGTGTTTAGGCATGTAGACATGGTCGAGATTACCTGCTGATGCTCAAAATGAGAATCAGTAAGTGGAAGAAAGGTGATTAAAGTGAATTTGAACGTGGCATGGTTGTTCATGCCAGATGGGCTGGTTTGAGTATTTCAGAACCTGCTAATCTTTACAGACAGTTGTCCAAAATCATCCAGTGAGCAGCAGTTCTCTGGAAGAAAATGCCTTGTTGGTGCCAGAGGTCAGAGGAGAATGGGCAGACTGCTTCAAGCTGACAGGAAGGCAACAGCAACTCAAATAATAGAGTAGAATGCCTTTATTTGTCATTATATAGAATGAACAGATTGGAATCACTCTTGGCAACCGAGGTATGCAGAAGAGTGTCTCTGAACACACAACTCATCAAACCTTGAAGCAGATAGCCTATGGTAGCAGAAGACCACACCAGGAGCCACTCCTGTTAGCTAAGAACAGGAAACTGAGGCTACAATTTGCATCCTCACTAAAAATAGAGAATCAAAGTTTGGAACATCTGGTGAGTCTTGATTTCTGCTGTGGCATTTGGAAGATAGGGGCATCATTTGGTGTGAACATCAAGAAAACATAGATCCATCCTGTCTTGTATGTGGTGATTGTGCTGCAGTGGTGTGGCAAACTTTTGGCCCTTTAGTACCAAGTGGAGGTACCTAAGTGCCATGGCCTACCTGAGTATTGTTGGCAGTGTGCCCATCTTCTGATGGCTGTTTCTAGTCAGATCATGCACCATGCAAAAATATTCAGGCATTTCTGAAGGCTAAAGGCGGTCCAACCTGGTACTAGCAAGGTGTGCCCCATGAAGTGTCTACAAAAATTAAACCTGGCTGGTTAATTTAATTTGCAATAAGCTTTACCTCATTGTTGTCCTCTGGAAAGCAGGCCTCTTTCTCAGTAATGCACGGATGTTGTAGACTATAGTATGAAAATAATATAAGTATGTTCCAGTACTCTAAGTTTAAAAACTGAATTTTCATGTGTGTACTGTGTTTAGGTAGAAGCAGTGTCTGAATTAGCTGACCGCCAGCTTGCTCTGGAGGAACATGTGGAGAAGTTTGACACCCAGTGGAAACAGGCCGACTGCGGTCAGTATGATCAGCTGAAACGCTCGGAAGGTAAACTCAGCAGAAGAATAACCTCACTGGAGAACAAGCTTCATCAGAAGCTGCAGCTGCTCAAACAGGAATACCACAAAGGTGGGTGATCGCTGTTGGTAACTTGCTGTCATCAGAGAGCAAACACGCATGTACCGCATGTACTTCGGCATACACGACAAGGAAAATAATACACATGCAAGAACGCTTCATGAGAGTCTGAAATGGAGAAACAAAACTTTTTTTAAACATTTTTTTCAAACACTTTACAGTGTTAATAACAGGAGTATAAAGGTTGCTGGGGAATTATCTTATTCTACACATATGGCTGCGTCATGCAGCTACAACAAAGCTAGTAAGTCCCAAGACAGTCCACAGGAAGACACGTTCATCAAGCCAGCCAAACTCACTAGCTCGTTTCCCTATCATGCTGCTGTTGACATCCATCCTCATCTCATTTCCCAGGATGCCTGACACTAGATCTCACACCTACTCCACTTTCTGACAGTCTCTCTCTCTCACTCCGCAGCTCTTATTAAAGCGCAGACATATAGAAAAGTGCCAACATTTCTCTTGGTAAATAAGACCATGGGTAAACTGATCTATGAATCACTACTCAGCCACTGCTCTCAGCAATCCATCCATCCTCCACTGCACTATTTTAAGTGTGGAATGAAAAGAAAGAATGAAATGGCAAAAGAGAATAAATGCATAATTGATGAGTGTTGTAAATATCCGTGGCAAGACAGGCATTGAGCTATGGAGCTGGAAAGAGAAGATACTTAATATCTCAAAGGAAGCCTTCCCACCGCACAGTCTCTTACTTCTTAGAGTGCATTCTGTAATAAATATGTACCAGCTTTAGGTAGTATTTCATACTTGACTATGTAATACGAACGTAAGTGATGATTGGGAGCAATTAATCATAAATTGGGTGGATAATGACCACAAGGACAGGAAACAGAGCAAGATGCAGGATATCATATTTAAATCAAAAATGACACAAATATGAATGCAGTATTACAGAAATTTATGAGCACTGAATAAACAGGATAAAAGTCCATCCGGTACCATCATGGCACTTCCCTCATCCAGTAGCAATAACCTGAATAATTTTAACCTTAAATGCATTATCTTTGGTGATGATTTATACAGCCTGCCTCTGTTTGAATAGGGTTCCTGTCAGTGCATGATGCAATTGAATCACAGAGGCAGATATGTGACATCAAATCCCGCCTTGACAAGGAGAAGCTTCAGAAGGGTGTCAGCCACATCTGCAGTAAGGTGACGGAGCTCAAGTGCTACAGACATTAGCTGAAGAGAAGCTTATTTTTGACTGTCACACCCATTCTGAAGCAACAGCTTGAATCAAACTCTTTTTTTGACATAAAACCCTCTGGGTGTTACTTTATCAGCAACTTAATGCCCATCTTTTTCCATGAGCCAATAACTTTTCAGACTGTAGCTCTACCCCATCTTTGAATATCAGATAAATGATCTATTAATTACAATGTATTAGAAAATTACCAAGAAACTTTGTTCACAGCAAGATTTTCCTAACTCACCACATATTTAATGTTGCCATGATCTGTCTTTACATGCATGTTTTGACAGTAAAACTTGAGAACATTGTATTTAAAGGATGTCACACTAATAAACATTTGGAATTTTTATTTTGTATATTACTAACTTTTTAAATATATGAAATCTCTAGGGTTTTTTTGTACTGTATTTGTTGCAGCAACAAGTAATGTTCTGCAAAATAAAGAGTTTATGCAGCTGTGACATTGATTTTTGTCAACACAGTTTGCTTCAGCTGCGCGTGTTCTAATCATTAAGCTGGTATGATATCCTATCATTTCGATCTATCCATGTGAAGTAGTCCTACACTTGCACAGACAAAACTCTGCCGAAACCCGGGATTGAACCAGGGACCTTTAGATCTTCAGTCTAACGCTCTCCCAACTGAGCTATTTCGGCTGCAAAGGTAGTCTTTTTCTTGGCCCCTGGGGGGTCAAACCGCTAGTTTGTTATACTGGTAATAATCTATAATGATCAGTGACGTGCAGTCAGGGGAGGCAGGTGAGGCAGTGCCTCCCCTGTCATCACGACAAGTAGAATACTAACAATGATAAGTGAAAATATATTTGACCACTTGACTGTTGTTGCATGCCCATTGCTGTCTCTCTTTATATCGCCATAATACATGTTTGATTACACATATGCTACACATGCTGTTCCAGTCTATCTAATGTATTGAATGAATGTGTGACATGTTTGTTATTTGTGATCGGTCATAAATGCATAAATGGGGAAAATAAACAGAGTGAGGTAGAAAGTACCGTGCCAAACCGATAGTTTTAGTTCATTTAGATAGATTTTGGCCAAAATATAACTTAGACAATTATACTATTAGGTTAACGATATGTGAACATCTGACTCCAGAGGAGTCAGTGCCTCACCCGTCACAAACCTCAACGCAGGTCACTGATGATGACGTCATCTAAAAGATGCTAAAATAATCATATATAACAACCAAAACGAGACAGCGGTCCTGAAAGCAACATCAAAGCGTTTGATTTCATCGTGTCCTTATCAAAATTTTAATTATTTCTTTATTTGTTTATCGTTTTAATGCAGCTGACAGTTTGAATGAAGATTGATTTAGCTGATCCTTAAAATAGCTGAAGGGTAGAGGT